>SZWC01007514.1:17524-38360 GCA_023375785.1 Penium margaritaceum
GGTAAAGCCAAGGCTAACAAAAGAGTCGTCCCCTCCAGTGTCAGCCAGTACGTTCACGGGAGCACCAGCTAGGTGTCCTTTGAACTGCATCGTCATATTGCCTCCACTCTTCCGAGTGAACAGACTCGACGACGGTAAGCCGAGCTTGTGATAAACACGGAATCTGTACGACGGGCGTCGCAACTCCCATGATTCACCCACTCGAGTCCACATCTTGTGGGCACGCGTGAATTCGGCTAGCACCTTCCAGACTTTAAATTTGCCTGGGTCGAAATCGTCGACTAAAGGTATTGCGAACGTGATTGAACGCATTGCTTTGAGGGCGTTTGCTTCAATAACTGTGTTACAAAACTCTTGTACAGTGGTTGGTGTCGCCACCACTAAGTAGGTTCGGTCATGCATCTCGTCTGGTGATGCCAGATTTAGTGGGCAATGTCAATCAGCAAGTGCAGAATGAGGTTCAATGAGAGGGGAGAAAACAATAGAGAAATTTGAACTCGTCAAAAACTCAAATTGTTTAACATCCTCGTCTGAAAACATGAACTCACACTCGTGATCCAGTTTTACCCCTGAGTGGTCCCCACTGACGTCACTCAGGGGTGGGGAAAACCCGTCCCACGGCCCTGTCCGTTGCCACGGCCGGGCCCATTGCCGCGACCGCGACCCTGTCCACAGCCCTGTCCGCGGCCTCCTGCTGCACCATCCCCACGAGGTGCCGCTGCTGCAGCTAGCGCCGCGGCCTCTTGTCCACCACCAGCAGCCTCAGGGCACTGAGCCCTAAAGTGGCCCGGCTGCATGCACTTGTGGCAGAGCCCTTCGCGGAAGGCTACGTTGCGACGCTCACGCGCCGCCTGCAACTCGTCATTCTCGCGGCTGCGCTTGTTGTTGGGACCCTTGTATCCATTAGCCTTCTTGGCCGGAGGGTTTGTAGGCTGTTTGCCCTTGGCCCCGCCTCGCTGTCCGGTTCACCCACCAGCCCCTGCAGCGTCCACGCGCATGTCGCTCCCCTGATGTGCACGCGCGTTCGGCCGTGCATCAGAGTAGTGTTTCGGGTTCGCCGAATACACTTCGCTCATGTAGTCGCGCAACGCCCTCCAGCTTGTCCAAGCTTGGCCAGTGGCTGTCGTGGTGGTCTTGTCCTTCAGCTTCTCGCTGGCGAGACTATCACGCAAGTACTCCAGCAGCATGCACTCCGGGTACTTGAACGTCTGAGTACCATCGCCCTCGGTGAAGCTTTCGACTTCCTCCACGAGTGTGGTGAACTCGCTCAAGTAGGATTCGAGCGAGCTACCCAGCTGCCTGAAGTCCTTGATCTTCTGGAAGGCAAGCTGCGCCTCCTCACGTTGGGTGCATTGCTTGCGCATGATCGCGCAGAAAGCCTCCTACGGCATGGGCTGCCACTCGAGGTGCGGCTGCTGCGCAGTCCACTCCTTGACCACGTACATGAAGAGTTTGTCTTCAAGCCGTATCGTGGCAAGGTCGCCCCACTGGCTGAGTGGAGCCTTGTGGACACGTAGAACGTGCTCCATGCGGTTCAGCCAGTCGGTCAGCTTCACGCCCTTCCGGAAGATCACCCACTATGGAGGAAGGACGTGTTCATGACCGACCCCGAAGTCGTCGAGGTAGGCAAGTTGTGGCTGCCACCGGCAGTGGCATCCGTAGCTGTGACGCGCTGCACTTGCTGCTGCATCCACACCTGGGTCACGCTCTGCAACGCCTTGTCGAGGTCGTTGCATCGGCGGCTTGCCTCATGGGTGGCCAGGCGCCGCAGCTGACGATCACGGTCAAGATCCGTGATGCTCTGCCCGACGTGGGCCAGCAGGTTGGCGAACGCGAACTTGAGCTCTGATATCGTCAGAGCATCGGCGATAGCCTCCAGGGCCTCGCGTTGTCCGTGCACCCTTACGCACTGCAAGAGGGTACGGTTCGCGTACACGCCTCCAAGGAGTCCCACCTTGCGGAGGAGACTATCGTCGGCGACGACGCTCGAGTGGGCGCTGCCCTGCCCCATCGCGGCCACATCGTAGGAAGGGGGGTCCGCCCCTATTCCTCCGAGTAGGGCCGTGTCTCCACCGTCGGTGGTGATCTTCAGTCGGCCTGCCGCCTCAACAGCAAACTCCGCAAGCCTACGACGGCCATCGCGAATTGCCTTTGCGGCGTCGTCGTCCGGCTCGTCCTCGCGGGAACTTCCCGTGTGACTGCTTTCGGCGCCCGTGTTGCTCTCGGCCATCTCGCTGCCGTCGGCAGCTTCAGGCGATGCGGCGGGCGCCTTTCCCTTCTCGAGCAATCGGCTCGAGTGCGCCAGACGACGATGACGATGGTCGCGATCCTCGTCGCCTTCGCCATTGTCGGCGTCGTGCTCTTCGTCGGGGTCCTCCTCCGGAAGATCCTCCTCCATCGCGTCGTCCGTCGCATGGGGGTCGCCCATGTGCACGTCGACGTGCTCGTCGAGCACCTTTGCGGCCTCCGCACGCTTCTCGGTGTCGCCGAGTTTGGCGTCGGTTGCCTTAGGCGGTACGGTTGCCTTCGGCGGCACGGTTGCCTTAGGCAACACGGTTGCCTTTGGCGGTACGGTTGCCTTTGGGTTGGCAACCGTGCTCGCAACGGCGGCTCCCAAAACTTGGAGTCCGCCAAGGGCGTGTGGTGAGAACGTCACCACCTTGCCCTTGTTGGCCTTAGACGGTACGGCACTTGCCATCCAGTCGCTCGTGCAACTAGCACGTGAAGGTTATTGTGAGGATCACCCCACAACGAGGAGGAATCGCCTCCTAAGACGTTGCTCTCACGATCGGTGAGGCAATTTCAATTTATATTTCTATTTTCCTAGGCCGCCACGTCGGCACAAGGTCGTGGGTTTAGAAACTAGTCCTCCTAGGCCGTGACTCACGGCACTTGGTAGCAACTAGGATCTAGGAAAACAGAAAATCAAAATACAAGGGAGTAACAAGAAGTGTGAGTACCGCTCACAAAACTAAGACAAAGAGCAAGAAGAGAAGCAAGTACAAGGTCTAGGACAAAAAACTACTTTTCTTCTTGTCTTCTTGTCTTCTTGTCTTCCTTGGCCTCCTCCTGAGTCTTCTTTGCGCGTCTTGCGCCCCTTGGCGGCGTCCTCCTTGAGCCGACGTCGTTGGAGGAGCCATCAAAAATCCCCAAGGTGGCACCCTCCTTCTTTTTAGGGTGCTCTCCGGTTGTGAGAGTCCCTAAGCTTGGGGAGGGACGCTGTCCCAATTTTTTGGATGAAGGAGGTTTGAAGGAGCCTTGAAAATGAGGAGGATTTTGTGGTTTTAGAGGTGGGAACTCCCCAGCCCGCCCCACAAAAATCCTCCTAGCCCCCTGGAAGTGTGGAGAGGCTGGAAGGAAGAGGCTTCACCAAGTAGGATGTTTTTCCAGCTCTGCAACGCACTTTACGACGCTTCAATCCGTCAAGTGTTGATGCCGTAGTCCCTTCTGGCGTTTCTGCTGCTGCTTGCAGCTGCCGGCGGCGTTTTGTCTAGGTCGTAGCCGCCGTTTCCGTCGAACCCTTGGTCGCGAGGGTCGTCTCGCTCTGAGAACCACTGTAACGGGCTGGATCTCCAGCTCCTGCTCTGAAGTCGTCGTCGGAGTTCGCAGAATGGCGTTCTCAGTCCGCGTCAGGGGTTTACCCCCTTCGCAAGACTGAGGGGCAATCGTCATCAACGACCCAGAGCAGGGAGACTCGAATATTTCGAGTCTCCGGAGGCCCATTTCCGTTTTTAACCAAACCCCTGGTTTTGGGACCCAAACCGGGGGTTTTTACCTCGAGCTCGTGTGTTCGCACGAGTTATTTCGTTCGTTTTATGTCGAAGTTCGTCGTAAACGAACTTCGATTCACGTTTTGTCGTTCTGGCGCGAAATCGTCGCGTGCGAGGCACGCTGGCGATTTCGCGCCAGTCATTTTGTCCTCACCCTCGCTCCCCCTATCCCTCGTCCTCTCTTGCTTGTTTGCAAGGAGGGCGAGGGGGGGCGAGGGCACGAGGCCACGAGGCCTCGCCCTCGAGGCCCTCGTGGCCTCTCAGCCGCCGATCGGGCTGAGGCCGCGATCGGCGGCTGGTGGCTGGCCGGCCGGTGGCCGNGTCCTCACCCTCGCTCCCCCTATCCCTCGTCCTCTCTTGCTTGTTTGCAAGGAGGGCGAGGGGGGGCGAGGGCACGAGGCCACGAGGCCTCGCCCTCGAGGCCCTCGTGGCCTCTCAGCCGCCGATCGGGCTGAGACCGCGATCGGCGGCTGGTGGCTGGCCGGCCAGTGGCCGGCCGGTCACTTGGCCGGCCGCCGGCCGTCCAGCCGGCCGGCAGCGAGCTGGCCGGCGGCCAGCGAAGTGCTGGCCGCCGGCGAGCCCTCGCTGACGCGAGGGGTGGTGCGCAACCACCCCTCTCTTTAGCGAGGTGGGAGGGCCGAACCGGCCCTCCTGCTACACCCTGACATCCAACCCGATTATGAACTCCTCTGGCCCGACGAACCCTTGGCCTCTTTTGTTGCCCGTCGCGGTGAAATCAGCACAATGCGAGGCACCGGACGACAAAGTCCCACAAATGAAGACATGTAAGAGAAGTTTTCAGAACTCAAAACCCGTAGCACCCATGTGCTCGTGGCAATGTAGGAGCTTAAAAAAGCGTGCCCGTGGGAAGAAATATTCAGTGAGAGAAATCTCCAACTCTTGAGAGAGCCTTGAATACAACCGACACTTCCTGGGCCGTTCGCTCCTACAAGATTCAAAGGAAAAACAAGGTGTATGTGATGAAGGAGTTTGAAGGTGTAGATCACTGGTCCTCTGCACGATATTGTTAAAAATACAATCGACCTCACGGCCTCGCTTTTGCGTCGCCTGGATTTGACATGGTAGTATGATCTAAAGAGAATCCAATGATAGCACGAGACCAACACAACTGGATCAATGGTTCACGCGACCACCCTCACTTCACAAACTTTAGACAATCTACCACTCGTGCACACCAATCCAATGTGGCATGGATTATTGAATCCAGCAGAGAATTTGATGCACTTCATGTGCATTATCCTCACATGTTTCGGAAAAAATGAACGAGAAGTGCAACGCATGGTCCAAGCTTTAACGCCTAAGCAAGCGGTCCAACATGGCGGAGTACACATATAGATTCCAAAAAACATCACCAATTGTCACATATTCTTCATGAACTATGTTTTGATTATAACAAAATCCTCAAGCGCGCCATCAGAAGAACAAACAAAATATTCAACATCCAAGAAGAAATTCCGTCAATAATCGCATAATCCAACTCCATCACTGGCATTGAGTCGAATGTTGGGATGCAAAAGGCCAATGGCTGGCCACCCTCGTGCCAAAATCCATATTATGGCGGAAAAAAATCACAGTCAACGGAAACCTCATCTTCCATGGAGATTGACTCCGTCTATCAACGCAGTCAATTATTATGTTGGACTTGCGAGATACATGGGAACATCTTGCACACCTTTCAAAAGTGGAAACAACATGCCAGAAGGGGGGACAGTCATGCAGAAGAAAGGAGGAATTGGGAAATGGCCAAGGGCAAGAGGATATGGTGAATCTCTTGTCTGGTCTAAAATATCTATGCCAACCAATTACACATCTAAGCGGCTCACATGAACCCAAACAAGGGCCTGTGAGATGGAAATTCCTGATGATGGGTACAAGGACGACCAACTCATGATACAGTTACAAGTACAAATGAAGGGTCAGAATAGTCCCATGACGGTACCAATATAACTCAACAGAGGAGCTTCTCATGGATTTGTAACCAATAGCATGGTTCAGAAGATAAGTTTAAAAACCAAACCAAGGTTGATTGGAGGAAAAACCATCAATGGATAAATGAAAATCCATTGACTTTGCAAACCTCTCTAACTAGAAATTGAGGAATTACATGGCGAAACAATCTATTGAACTTGCCTAATGAGGGATAATAAAATCATCCTTCAGAAAACTTTCTTACACCAACTTAATCCGGAGGAAAGATGGAACAATTGATAGATTTATGGTAGCAAGTATAGCACAAAAAGACGCCCACCTCTGGTCGAGCAACCCATAGATTTGTAGTGATTACGAGAAGCAATAAAGGTGAAAGCAAGAAAGGAAGCTATAGTTTTTGCAAATTGCCACACGATATCGCTTGACGTGGTTAAAATGTATCTTTGAAATGTAGCAAAAGTGTGGCTTTTCCACGTGGAAATCACGATGGCAAAAAAACTCACAGTGACACATGCCATCATGTCTGCCTCAACACCTGACATGTTTGTCGTTGTCCCAGAGGAGTTTTTATCTTTTGTTAAGGATTTTAAAGAGGTGTTTCTTGAATAAATGCCCTGATAATTACCTTAGCAACAAAATTCCAACCACTATACAGTAATAACTGAAGAGCAACCAAAACGATTAAACACTTTGCTTACATTTTATTATAAAAATTTCATCTTGGAAATGTTCCTCCAGACATTTTCACCCATTCTACTTTGGATGAGTCACTTGCATAACTAATACTTTGGTATGCACACTTGTACATAGCCTGGGTTTTAATGAGAATAAATTATCAAATTTTGTTTTTTTTTTCTGCATAAATACTGTAGCACTGATGAAATGGATGTTTTGGATTTTCTCTCCAGTGATAGACAAGATTTAGTGTGCTCATACGGGAGTTTTCTATGCATCCATTGAAAAGAAGTAGCTTCTATGTTACTCCAAACATGAAAATTGAGCACAAAAAGAGTTAGCCTCTGTCATCCATCCAAATGAATAGCCATAAATAACACTATAAGAGGCAAACACACGAGGGTAAAGAAAACACCAACTTGCACTTAAGAATGTAGACAAATCTATCCATTTTTATGTTGTTTTTGCAATCCCTACTGTGGCCTAAAACCTAATCAAAGTAACACTTCATGGGTGCTTGCTTAAAGTATCTACGACTATAAGACATCAAGGACTTTTTAGAAGTGTCCATTGTGCTTATCAAAGTGTGGTTCTACACTAAAATATTGTTGAGGTACAGAAGATCATTAAGGTATTGATTTGATATGTTGTTCACTAAAACCAAAATTATTTCAGGGGTTGCATGAGATTAACGACTATGATAATGAAATCAAAGTGCTCTCCTTTTGTTCGAAAGTTGAAACAACAAAGTATCCTAAAAAAAGGCATAGTGTATGGCCAGAAGAAAGGTACCACCCTATCTTTCGTCCTTCAACTACCTACCTATCCTACCAGAAGCCATATATCTACATCCACTCTTGGGTCCAAGAGAGGGTAATTTTGTGCATCTCTTGCACTGTGATGTAACTATCTTTGATTGATATTAATATAAAGATTAATGTATGATCTGTACGTCTTTATGCTATTTCGTGGAGTGTTTCTAAGGTAGAAGCTGGAGAGGAGGTCAAGCATGATGCTAACGAGGCAAAAAATATGAAAAGTAATACGCACATACCACCATTATGAAATTCTGGTGAGGTAAGATGTTACAAAGCTAGGGGTTCGGACCGTCAATGATCATCAAAGGGCTAAATCATGGCAAATTTGTTGGATAAAACATCGAGAGACCATAACTAGAAAACATTCATTCATGTTTCAATTTAATATGTCCCATTTTTGCATGTTTCTAATGTTATCATGTTCTTGATTTTAGTGATGTGTGATATTTCTTGAATCATATTGAGCTTTGCTTTGTATTTTGTTTTTCTTGGTTCATCGAGAGGTACATGATGTGCTATAATAGCAAAAAAACCATGTTCATGCTGTTTGTGCTCTTGATTTGACATCAAGGGCCGGGAGCATGGTTGTGAGGGAGGCTATGCTTGGGCACTTGGAGAAAAAGGACAATGGTTAAAAACTACCATATGATGATAATAAACACATCGAGGGACTATTTGGCTATGAAGCAATGTATGCATGTCGATGAGTGATGAACCAGTCTAACAGCAAAGTCAAAGGTCTTTAAATGAGGGCATGCTTAAAAATATTAAATGTGGATAAATATCATCACCAAGAAAGGGAAAGCAAGAAAATCAGATGAAATTGATGATTAAGTGAAATGGACAAATGAGTTTCATGATTATCCTGGTACTCTTGTAATTCTTGTAAGTATAATAATTGTTTTATAATTGAACAACTCAAGAAAAATTAATGTTGTATTCACATAGCAGTAGGGAATTTTAGTCAACCTGTGTTGTGTTCAAATAGATCACAAAGTTGGACATGAACGTGCGAAGAAACAAGTTTTCCATGGTGATAGGTGGACGATGGCACTTTTTGACAAGGTGCACTGGCTGAGCAAGACCAACCATAGGTAGGCACGTGTGTCACTATTGAAGTAGAATTATTTCGAAAGAATATAACTTTGTTAACGGATTTGAGATTAGTATGCCTTATACCTAACACTTCCACTTCTTTCATAAGAGTGACTGGATTTTGCTTGTGGTTGGATGGACAGATTTGGCTCTAGTTTCTTGTGTTGATGTGAATGTGAAAGGCACTTGGTTTTGCAATGCCATGTAGGAAATGTTTCTACATTCAACGTTGTTTTCATTCAAAATCATTGAGTCCGAAATGTTGTATGAGAAACGAATGAGGTGAAATATGCTTCAAAGGTGGGTTTTGCTAGGATTTGTGCGTCCCTGTTCAAAAGCTCGTCTATTCATAGAACACAATATGATTTTTTTATGCTAATGTTGTTCAGCACCTATTTGTCCACAAAATCCAAATTTCATTGGTCATATCTTCCAAAAAAGGCACTGGTGATGCATATGGTGATGTGGACGGGCGGATGAAGCCATCCCTTATCATCTGATTTAGTTGATGTTATTAAGATTTGCGGAAGGTGGATGGGTGAAACTGGAATGGAATCTGGAAAGCCATTGCGTGCACGGAAGAATATGAAATATCTATAGAAATTTGTAGATCAAACGGAGAATTACATGAAGAGTTCTCTGCACCAGTTGCAGGAATGTAGCCACAAGTGTATACTTGTAGACCCACAGGGCGACATGGATTTCTTGAGACTAAGTCTGGAAAGCAAGACCTGGAGCAGAATTCTCGTAGAGCCACTCGCTTGCACTGAAGAATGCATTAGCCTTTATAGTAGGTGCTTCCTAAGGCAGTGGCTTGTAATGTCAGAGGTTAAGGCTTGAAGTGGTAGAAACTGGAGGTATCAGAAGGAATATGATGATGAATGAAGGCGTGTCAAGGCATAATAGACTGAATGGACTGATTCCCTTAAGCAACCCCTGGGAGGGCATCATTGGAGGCTCTTGCCTTGGAGGTTGTAGGTGGTTGCATAACCACCCCGGCCTGTTGAAGAGTCACCTGGAAGGTGAAGGATCACTGGAACCTAAAGGGGCACTAACAGTTATAGAGCCACTAGAGGTTGAAAATGCAGTAGTAGTTGAAGGGTCACCAAGAGGTTGTAAGAGATTGTAAACCACCCTTCAGGTGGTTCCCGGTGGCTGGTTTGTAAACCAGCCACCCTTCAGCTTGAAGCTGGAGATTCATTACCCCAAAGGGCCTTCAACAATACCATTAAATCTTGTGGGGGCAAGGATTTGAACCTCGCCTCCCTCCATATATGGAGTTGAATTTTTTGGTCCCTCCAAAGCAAATGAAATTCACCACGAGATGCATTTCAGCCAATCTCGGCCATTGAACCTTGGTAAATCTCAACACATGTTTTTAACTTGGCCATCTTGTGATTCATCATCCCTCAGGATGAGTGGTTGCATGATCCTTAGCCATAAGTCCACTCCCCATGTTAATTTCAATTGGGTTGGAGCAATGATTTGAGGAGAAAGCCCGAGGGTAAATGTTATGCAAAACCATATAAAAATCACTGATGAAATTGATAGATTCATGGGAATGCCTGTAGAATGCGTTGATGTCGAGGATGATGCATTTGTTATGTCCATATTTGAAGTCTTCCCCTATTTGCAGTTTCACGTGGAAAAGAAACATGAACCATCATAGATATGTCTTTCCCACATCCAGCGACATTTGCATCGTTCATTTCCGGTTTGTAGTTGCTGTGACTTCCTACATTTCTTACATCTTGGTTGCTTTACGTCATCATTACTATATTATGTGGTTTTTAATGAGGGGTGCCTGTATTCTTATTTCATCAGTGCTAACGTATACTAATCAACTTATTTAGTCGAATGACAGACAATTTTTGTGCAGGAAATGTCTGCCAATTATTCTGTTACTCATCGAAGAAGACCTCTGGCACATTAAATCATAGAATTAAATTTTATTTCCATTCAGGGTGATCTTAAAGGGTAGGTGAATTTGAAATGGTGTGGAAATTTTCATGTACAACCAGTTTTGGAACTCCCTTGAGCTCAAGACCATGTTTGAAATTTTCTTACAACTGTATCCTGACTTCTTACACTTTAAGATTGCTAGCCTACATGTCCTTGTGGAAAAGAACGTTAGAATTATCTTTTGTTCCAGTTTTCTCGTGTGGCCAAACAGAACCTCTATTGTTGTTATCCTAGCCATGTTAAATATCGATGTAAGATTTGACTACCTTTATGTGATGTGAAATTTTCGTGGAATTTTTGAAGAGTGACGGGCTTCCTCATTACCCCCAAAAGAATTGACTCTAGCCACGATTGTAAGAATCAATAGAATGTATTTGTCATTTCACCAAGGTAATTGAATCTAACAGTAGATGCTCAACATTATTATGATTTTTATGATATTTATTATGCTTTTTCATGTGAACAAGGTGGAACGAAAAAAACATCATTTTTAAATCACAAAGAGAAGTAGGCCAGTAATGCAAAAGAGGAATGAAGTGTTATGCCGGACGGGGCGTAGATGGTGAATAGGTATGATTTGCGAAGAAGAACATGGTTTGAGAATGTGGGACACTTGAGCCATTCATAATCAGTGGAAAGTGTACTTCCATGAAAAATTTCAAAACGTTTGAACTCATATATACAAGTGTCGAGTTACAAATGAGTCGTAGTCAGAGTCATTAGGTTGATCGTCAAGCGACGCATGCAGAGTTGTGTTGTAAGTGGTTTAATCAAGAAGCTTTGCCAGGGAATTGAGGGGCTTCAAAGATGGACGACGAATATGGGAGATGCATCTCTATACATCACGATATGTCTTGATGCATCGAAAGGTCAACCGAAAGGTTGTGGAACTTCTATCAGTGATTTTAAAAAGTGGTCCAAGTTGACAGAAAGTACAAGAAGGATAGCCGAATGGCAAGGGTAGGTGATCAAATGACCCTCGACCCTCGAGGTGAAAATTCAGGTCTGGATACCCGGTGGGCTATTTGTGTAATGACAGAAATGCCAACTAAAGAAGGTTAGGATCTCGTGTATGTGTGGTCGCACCACTTCCCCACCTTTTAGTTGAAACATCCTGGTGCACCTACAGTTGCTTCCTAGTGACGATGGTAGTACTTGTCGATTAGATGATTGATGTTGTGGGGGTTGTTGTGGGGTTCTCGGCTGTTATGCTCGAGGTTGAGCCGTGCCACTTGACAAGATTCTCTATTGTTTTGCCATGTCGTAATTGGCCTAGGATGTCCTGAATGACGTATGCCATGTCCTTGTGTACTTGTGTAGGAGAAGGGGGAGGCACATCCCTGCCGGAGAAGTTCTCGTTAGGGTCCTATTATTGCTTGAGTCTTCTGATATGGAACATCGGTTGAACTTGCCCAGTGTCAAGGAGTTTGAGTCACATAACCACCGGGATTTGTATGCCTTCAATATGAAACGGACCCAACCATCCGGGTTTGAGCTTTGAATAGTTGGCTCCGTGGAGTTTGATGTTTGCTGAACTAAGAGGGCTTTTTCGCTAGCAGAAAATACATTGTCACTACGATGTTGGTCGGATGCTCGGTTTGACGTTGCTTGTCTCTTTGCAATCATTCACCGTGTTTCTTCCCAGATGGTGGAGAAATTGTGGCATTGCATGTTGATCTTGGAAATGTTGCTTTCATAGTGAAGCCCAGCTAGTGTGGCGGGAAGTTTTCTATGCACCACTTTGAATGAAATTTTACGTGTCGCATTGGACTTCACCGAATTATATGTGTATTTGGTGGTAAAAAAAATGGTTTCCCAATCCATTTATTGTGGCTCGTATAACTTTGGAGATGTTGTTCGAGCGTCTTGTTGATCTGCTTGGTTTGAATGTTGGTTTGAGAGTGGAACGACGTGGAAAGTTGGATCCAACCGCCGTAAGAAGTCATCAATTTGTACTAGAAAATTCTTGTCAATCGAGCGTCCCTGTCGCTCGTGATGGTTGGGTACGCCGTGTAGCCGTACAATGTTTTAAGAAACAATCGTATTGTTCCCTCAACGGTGACAGAGGTTGTCGATGGGAGAAAGCGGGGCATTTTGCAAAACCTGTTGACAACCACGAGGATTGCGTCATACCCCTCAGAAGTGACCTATAATCCAATGAAAATGTCAATGGAGATATTGGTCCAAGGTTCCGTCTGAATGTGGAGCGGCTCCAGAAGTCCAGGTGGCCGCGTGCGACGTGATTTTTGTCGTTGACACGTGTCACATGATTTATAGAAGTTGGCCACATCGGTTTCCATCTTGTGCCACCGTTAGTACATTGTCATCTTCTTTAGCGTCTTGACTTCTCCGAAGTATCCACCTAGACCGGTGTCGTAGCACTCTTCGAGGAGCATGCGGGGGAGCTCGTCATTTGAAGGTACGACCATCTGGTGGGTGAATCATTGTTGCCGATAGGGTGTGTTTTGCTAGAACGTATTGAGATATAGATCCTGCTTGAGTTGAAGCATCCCTCCCTTAGCCATTAAGTCTAGTTGGTGGTTGAGCACGTCTGACGGTTTGATTTCACCCACTTGGTACTCAATGTTGTAGTCAAGTCTGGATTGGAGAAACTCCATCCATCATGTTCGACATCGACTGAGGTTCGGCTACATCTAAAATATTTTAGCACGTGTCGGTCGATACGCAGGATGCATCGGCAACACTCAAGATAGTACTGCCATGTTTAAAATGCGTGTAGGACTGCCGGCATCTCCTTCTTGTGTACGACATGATTGAGTTTTGGTCCACACAATTTTCATGAAATATATTCAAGTGATTTCTCTCCATTGCCGTGATCCTGTAGGAGAACCACGCCGATGGCACGTTCGGAGGCATCCGTAGCCATGATGTAGTCGATCGTTGGATCACATAAATGTAGGGGCTAGCGTGAAGGTCAAAGTGTTCCACAAAGTGGTGAATGCTTTTTTGTTTTCTCCCCACCACCACTCATTTTCTTTTCAAGTGAGGTCGGAAAGAGTCGCTGGCATTAGAGCGTAATCCTGTATGAAACGATGATAGTAATTTAAAACCTGAATGTCTCCGACGTTGGCCGGCGTCGGCCAATCAACGATTGCTGCCACGTTTCGAGGTCCATGGTGATCCACCTGCCAATGATGACATGACATAAAAACTCAATTGAATGGAGACCAATACACAATTCAAGAGTTTTGTAAGATAATTCCCTCTATAGAAAACTTCAAGAACGTTTTGGGGGTGTCCATTGTGCTCCTACGGGGTGCAGTTGTACACCAGAATGTTGTCGAGGTATACCACAAAAAACAATCAAGGTATGAGCAGAAATCAATATTCATTGCCGCCATGAACATTTGTGGAGTCGTCGTGAGTCCAATTGGCATGATCGTGAACTTGTCATGCCCATAGCGAGTTTGGAATGTCGTCTTATCGCTATCGGTTTCTGCCATGTGGATCTGGTGATAACCGCCGAGTGGGTCAAATTTGGCAAAAAATTGAGCTCGCTGGAGTTGGTAAAAAAGGTAGTCGGCATGGAGAAGAGGATAACGGTTCTTGATGGTAGCGTCCATTAACGCCGTGTAGTCCACACACATCTAAATTGTGACAGTTTTCTTTGTCAAGAAAAATGTTGGTGTGGCGTATGGTGATGTGGATGGGCGGATGAACCCTTGACCAAACATCTTGTCGAGTTGCTTTTTCAGCTCGTTTAGCTCATGGATTTCATCTGATAGGCTCCTCGGACTCTAGGTTGGTTACCCGGTTTTACTCTCATGCAATGGTTGATGTTGCGTTGGGGTGGCGAGATATTCGAGAGTTCGCCAGGGAAGATGTCTACGAACTCTCGCATAAGAGGCGCGAACTCCTCGCAAAGCATCATAAAATTTGAAGATGCCGATGCGACCGATGATTCAGTTACTACCACTTTAGCTTCCTCCATTGGCTCAATATGTATAAGCCATGGACGAGCCCGTCATTGGATATAGTGCTTGGCCACAAGCGGTATCGGCTGCACAGGTTGTCTCTTCTTGGTCGCTATAGTTCCCTTTACTACGTCCACCCTTGTCACTTCCGTTGTTGCCTTCTATCCCATGTGCATACGTTGTTGCTTTGTGACATTGACTTCCATGTAGACATCGCCAATGTTACAATGGATATATGGATTGTGCCGGTACAAGAAATGGCATTCGAGAATGATTTTGTGACCACACATTGGACATGACCCCCAGATCGTTACATCTCGCAAGTCTCCCACTTGCAATCATAGTGGTTCTTGGAATCTCTGTATCTGCAATCTTTTGTTGACAATTTTTCCTTGAAAGACCCCTGGTCCGGCCTGCAAACCGAGATTTCAAACCATGTCATTGCCTACAAGGTTGTGAGAGGCTCCTCCATCCAATAGTGCCGTACCGTTCTGTGACTCTTGCAGTTTAGGGGTTGCACTTTAAGTAGTATAGCTTTTTGATCGTCCTCGTACCACTTGTCAAAATTAACGATCTCAACAACTCTTTATGGCATCATGAGCTGTTTAGATGGGGTTTTTTTTGGTGTAGGTAGCTCCTTTTGGACTAGAATCACGCCTTTCACTCTTGCCCCTTGCCGTTTTCCTACCCACTTTTCTACGACTTCCATCCCTTCTTGGCCTGCTACTTGCTTTGGCAGTTTCAAGCAATATATCCGACTTTTCATACCTGAATCAGGTGCGCATGTCGTTCTGGTCGATGGCATCTGCTTCCATGCGATTCGAAGATTCCCCGACTGGCTTTTTATGTTCCTACAATAATCATGACTGGGAGGTGGCTAGTCATATGATTCTTGGATCTGAGCGTTGTAGGCGGTGCTATCCTCCTTTTTGGTGTTGGAATTATTTGTGGTGATTTGTTTTGGATGTGTAAGATGGCAATTGTTTGTCGAATGTCTTGTTCGAGCCCATTGTTATAGTAATAACAGAGTTCTTCAGGGGCGATGTCTACATCACTGATGATCTTGCAGAATCTTTACATGTACTCTATTACGGTGGACTTGTGGCGGAGACAATCGAGCGTTGAATTTCTCATCCGGTCATCCAAAATGTGCAAGCATTACGCATGAGAATTTGCTCCAGGCAGTTGGTGGCGTCAATGCGTCTTGCCATTGTGGGTCGATCTCCTTCAAGGGTAGAACATCTGTGGCAGAAGATGTGAGACGGGAAACATTGGTTGTTGATGAGGTCATGTCAGTCTCCTACTGCCGTTGGATGGCCCTTATGAAAGAAAACCAACTTCGTGCTGTGCCACGCAAAAGCGCGGCCATGAGGTTAATTTTTATTCAATCGTTGTTGACCTTAGCAGTGGTGAAGTACACCTCCAAGCTCGTCCGCCACATTCAAACCGTTGGTTCTTTGGAATTTGCAGGATCAGATGGTTTAGGAGGGGCCGGACGAATCTTGAGTTAGTTCGAGATCTGGGTGTTTCTCTTGATGAGCACTGCCTTTTGTGCACTTGCATTGCAAGGAGCCTCCATTGGGACATTAAGTTGTTGGAGCAGATGGCTATTGATCCCTTTGAGAGCGGAGACATAGTTTTCCAGTTCCTCACTGATTCGCACTTGTCATCCTGTGCCACCTTTGGTTCTTGCTGTAGACGTCAAGGCTGTTGCTAGGGGCGGCTGGTTTACCACTGTTGGATCTGTGGTCGGTTTGGCCTTCGGAGTCGTCGGGGCTGACCCAGCTTTCGCATACCTTGCCACGCCAGCGTTCGTTGCCCCTTTAGGGTTTGCGTGCATGGTCACATTCTGCTCCTCCATTGCCGAAGTCGTCACTAGCGACCCGCAGCTGGTCGTTGGATGCGCTCAATCGCTTCACGTTGTAATCGCAAAGTCTGTGAAGTCTTCACGTGCAAGATGCGCTGACGACTTGTGTGAGGTAGTCCTCTAGATGAATCAAGTATTTAGATAACTCTCTAACATCGTTGCACTGTGATAACAAGTATTTTTCCAAACGGAGCGTAGATGGTGAGCAAGTATAAGTTGGAAGGAAAAACATGGTTTGATAATTGGGGACACTTAAGTAGTTTATAGTTAGCGGTAAGTGTACTTTGATGCAAGTGTCGAAATGTTTGAACATATATATACAAGTGTTGAGTTACAAATGAGGCGTAGTTGGAGTCATTCGGGTGATCGTCAAGCGACGCGTGCGGAGTTGCGACGTGAGTTGTGGAATTGAAAAGCTCTGTCGTGAGTCCGGGGGCTTTGAAGATCAACGACAAAGATGGAAGATGCACCTTTATAAATCTTGATATATCGATGCATCGACAACTCTACCAAAAGGTCGTGACAGTTCTCTAAATGATTTTTGAAAGTGGTCGAAGTTGTCAAAAAGTGCAAGAAGGATCGCCGGAGGGCGAGGGAAGTTGGCCGGATTTTCCGCGACCGTCGGGGTGAAAATCGAGGTCTTCATGCCCAGTTGTCTATTTTTGTAATAACAAAAATGCCCACTCGGGAAGGATATAAACTCGTATGGTATGTAACATGAAGTAGTCCGTACTTTAGAGGAATCTAAAAGCAAGGATGTGGATGTGAGGGATTGAAAAAACTAGGGCAGAAGTTGCCCAAAGTGTCCATCTATTGTTCCTTGTTCAAAAGTCATGGTTTGGTCTTGCAGAGAACAATAAGGAACCCTATGTTGATTGTAGCGACAAAGCCACCGCGTGCTCTGATGTAGCAAGGGGGTCCCCTACTTCCGTAGGATCTTTTATGCCCAGCAATCATGCCGTGTACACTCTGTTGAAAAACTAGCGGAAGCAAGAATTATGGAGTTGAATCTTGTTAAAAGTCCAAGTATTGTACAAGGAACAATAACTATGCAAACAACTCAGCGGTGTGCTCTGACATAACTCTTGGCCCTAAACTGGGGCGCAACGCCTTGCTAGGCCGTCAAGGCCGTCAGAGCAAGGGTCTCGGCACAGCCACCATCGCAACGATGGAAGACATTCAGGATATCACGGCGTCCTCCTCCCAGGCTGTCAGGCCTTGCCAGGCTTACAGGGGCCTTGGAGGGATCGACCTCCCCCCAGGTTGGCAGAGCTTGCCAGGCTTACAAGGATCCTGGAGGGATCACTAGCATTGTCCTGCACCTAGGCTGGCACGCAAGTGCCAGGCTTATGGGGGTCTTGGGAGGAACTCCAGCAGCATCGTTGTTGAAGGTGCTCTAGTGCTAAGGCATGGAGCCTTGCACGTGGTGTTGGAGAGATGATACTGGCGATAATGGGATACTGAGAAGTGGCAGGACCTGCGCCTTTTATACTCGAGGTCGTGGCAAGTTGACCACCTAAACGAGAAGCTTCCTTCAGGTTGTTCAGGTCTGCTACCACCTCTGCATTACTCTGGAGAAGCTTCCATCCAGTGGAAGCTTCCTTGAGTTCTGGGCTCTTACTGGCACCTGTGCTGCTCCAGGGGGAAAGCTTCATCCTTTAGGAAGCTTCATCAGGTCTTCAGGTGAAACTTCACCTGAAGGTTGCTTGTTCATCGGGCCTTCCTATCCTGATCGTTGATCTCGCCATGCTGCCACATTGGGCCCGTTGATCAGGATCCACCTAAAGCTCGCACAAGATTGACCTATGAAGATCCAAGGGCTTGGGCTTCTTGCATGATTGAGGTGATGCTATGCAGGCCTATTATTCAGGCTGCATGCTGTCTATCTAGTCATCAGAAGCCCCTCTTGACCTGAGTGCTTGTGGAGCACTATGCAATTATGTGCTGCCAGTAGCATGCACTTTCATCATGTACATGCTTGTCCACAAAGCACCTTTCACACCCTTTTAGGCTGCTCTCCATAGAAAAATCTAGAACTTCTCCATCAAGATTCGCAACCGAGCCGCACACGGAAAAATCCATAAAATCCTCTCAGAGCCTCCGATTGGAGTGCCCTATGGGCCATGCTGAAGCAGTAAATCAGCACAATTATCGCTCACTCCAACACCCTAAAGGTTCGAAATGCTCAGGTGCCCATCGCTTCGCCAGATAAAGCAACGTTGTCCATATTCAAAAGTGACATGACAACGGTGCCCATGTTTTCGAATGTGCAACCAAAGACGGGATTTGACTTCGCTCTTGAGGTCGGACGTCGCCGACTTTGAGAGCAAAATCTGTGACTTCTGACACCGGCTTCACCTATGGCAGAAGTGACCATGTTGCGATTGTTGGAGTTTGCAAGTGTGAAATCCAAAACTTGTACGTTTGCAAGGGTGAATTTGTGGACTCTGAGCAAATCCCTTAGGGGATCTGCCGGGCCCCATGGTAGCGAGGTTCGGCAGATTCCCTTTCGTCCATCACAGCGCGCGCCACATCTCACAACCCCCCCCAGATGTTTTAACAAACCCCCTAGTTACACTAGGGGTCTGGGCATCTGCCGGGCGCCGCGGTAGCGGGCCCTGGAAGATTCCCTTTCCTGTATCAAAGTGTGCGCCGCCTCAAACCCCCTCAAAGCCTCGACAAAGCCCCTAGTTAAATTGGGGGGGTTTGGCAGGGTCATCGCGAGCTCGCAAAGAGGTTTCACCAAAAATATCCTTTTGGATTCGCCCATGCGTTCCTTCAGTAATTCTAGGTTTGTTTGGGCAAATCAGGCTGATAATTATGACGACTCGAAAAGCCCTGCAAAAAAACCCTGGACGAAACGAGTTCGCGAGCGGGGTCATAAGCCGAACGGATTCACGATTGGAGTCTGCTTGCGCATGTTGACATGCCACGTCAGCCTACGTGGTACCAGACTTGCCGATCTCCACCTACGATGATGCATTTTCGCGCATCATTCAGCCTCCTCCCGCAGGCGGACTTGACACTGTCGGTGAATTGTAGTACTCCAACTGATTTAATTTAACACTTTGGGCGACCACTCATATGATAAAAAAGGGCCCGATTTTGGGTGAATTAAAGTAACACTAAGAAGGGAATGAAAATCTCGGCGAATTCATGATTCAGTTTGGTATATTTCAGCCGTGCCTATTTCCGATCGAAGAACGACAAACATGGGCATCATTGTAATATCGTTTTAGACTATGGACTGCACTGCTTTATCTGGCAAAACGATTGGTATATAACTACTCCGTCCAGCCCTAATTTCACCAAAGTATACGTCACGCCCCAAACGAATCTGGTTCACGATGGTTTTTGGAGGAGCCGATTGTACCAAGGTGCTGTCTCGGAGGACCCTAGAGATGCCGAGTTGGTAACTCAGTTACCGATGGACACCAGCTCACGTGTGGAAATCTGCCACATCGGCAGATGGTGGCCATCCTGGCTGACAATCCGACGGGCGCGAAGACCCAAAGGACACGGCCAAAGTAGATTCTAGGACTTATAGGACTGTTTGTGTGAGAGAAACTATCATACTATGAGCCCTGGGATGATCGGGCGGTCTGTGTTTAGCGTAGCGCGTGAAGCGAGTGTGAAGATAAATGGAAGTCAGTCAGTAGGAAGTGGATTGTGATCTGGATCTGGAGTTGTCGCTCTGTCATGTACACTTGCATGGACATATCAATGGATCCTTCAATCGGCCTCATGTTGTTACCCAAACCAGTTTGAAAAGTTTTATCTTCTATTCAGTGCCGTGTTCTCTTGTCACAGAATTCAGTATTCAACGATGTTTCGTGTCCGCCACGCAGACCTTGCGAGCTGACATGGCCTTTAGCGAGCTGACTGGACCGGTTGCGAACTCGCCAAGATTTTTTGCGAGACTAGCAATGGTTTCGTCAAATTTTGGCGGTGGTTGAAGCCTTCATCCTTCAGTGAAGTTGAAAAATGTACAAAATCAAGTTCTAATAAATCTATCGGATGTCATTGGTGGATGTTTCACGCCCGCTCCATCCGTTTTTGAAGGTGGAGCACCCCCCATGCGTTGTATCGACGCTTCCGACATGGATGAAAGAAGTCACTGAAAGATGAAAGAATCTCATTGACGACCACAAAAGAGAGGGAAAATTCCAGAAGAAGGCGGTCAATACACGTTAGATGAAAGAAGTCACTGACAGCGGGAATGGATGTCACTTTCTTTCAACTATGCGAAAAACAGGGCCAGATGGCTGAATACTGAATTCTGTGGCAGGAGAACACGGCACAGGTAACACGGTCGTTCGAAACGATTGCTCGCAAGCTGTCGCTTTGGCTGGCGTGTTGGAGACCGGTGAGCTTGGACCAGCCCCTGTTCCGTGGCGACTCTGAAGTGGTGGTCTGCCTCCGTCTATCGGTTCTGTTCTGCCGCTGTGCTCCGGCGACGCAAGCGAGGTGAGGCACCACCATCACTGGCCCATTCTCTGCTCTTCACTGCGCTGCATCGGATTGTTGCCTGTCGTGAGGTCGGATGGTAGCGGTGTGCTGCGCAAGTCGCGTGGGGTGGTCAACCCCTCCCTGCTTCGCGTGCGCGTTAGGGAGACGATCGCGCAGCTCTCATTCCGCGTCGTCCGACTTGCGGCGACATGGTTCCTTGACGCCCCTGTTTCTTTCAGACAGGCTGGTTTTGTACGTGGTGGCAACGCTGAACGTGCCCGCCGCACTCCATCCCCCCCCCCCCCCCCCCCCCCC
>SZWC01007514.1:44039-67292 GCA_023375785.1 Penium margaritaceum
CATCTCTCTCTCTCTCTCTCTCTCTCTCTCTCTCTCGCGCGCGCGCGCGCGCGCACGCGCGTGTGCGTGTGCGCTCTTGCTCTCGCTCTCCAAGTTTTGGTAAGCCTGATGAGGAGGGTAGATGGGATAAATAGCTAAGTACTTTGTGGTCAAAATACCCTGTGTTTTGGATGGCTTCCCAAGACCATGCGTGGCTCGTTGCCACTCAACCAAGTCCCGACGAGAACACTCCTCGCCCCGCTCAGGGTACTGCACCGCGATGGTACCTTGATAACCCTCCTCTGGACAACCCATCAAGCGTGTTTGTCGATGTCAAAGTTTTGGTTGACTCGGGATAGGGCAGATGACCGGTGGGCCCGACAATTGGACGAGGCTGACGCTCTCCCACAGAACCAACTCCCTGATGAACCACCCCGTGCTCCCAGGTCCCCCAATGTCCGGGAAGCCGGACCGGTTAGGTTTAGCATGGGGCACCGTCGAGTCCTGTCCGTCCCACATGGTGTAGGTAGCGGCAGCTGCTAAGTAAGCACACAAGCAAGCAAGCGAGTGTGCGATGGGGCGACACCATGGATCGGGGCAAGCTCACTTTAACACACAAGGGGATAAGCGAAAGACAAGTGTGTAAGTAACAAGTGAGCGAGGTGGCAAGTACCAGTTGACCGGGCCACCCACGTGAGGCATTCGACGTGGGGCCCGGACGCCACCCAGGGATCGAACCTGACCCTGGAGCGAGCGAGCTCCAGACGATTTCTCACGCGCCCGTACAACCGGAAGTGTGGTCCCGAGGGATCAGCAACCTGGTTCACCACTCTGGGAGCATGCAAGTGTGTGACAATTCAACCAAACCACAGGCATGCAATCCTACGAAATGTATTCTCCATTTTGGCTTGCAGAGTCATCACTAAACTAAGGCTTGTGACGAGGTTGGTGCTGTGTCCACCAATTGGTAGCTTGATGGCGGCACCACCACTGTGTGCCTCATGATGTGCCACAGTTTTGCACCAGAGAGCCTCAGTCCAGCTTAATCACCTGCAGTGATAATGTGGGTGTGTGAGTGGAGACAAGAGGACACTTGCGTGTGTCACAACCATAACCAACAGTCCCCCATGACCCACAGACGAACAGTCTACACACACACAGAGAGAAAGAGCACGTCACAAGATAGCGAGACGTACACGACACACGTCAACCAGGGGCATCACGTGAGCGCAGCAGACCAACAGCATGCACAACCGCTTTGAACATGCCACCGCTGAGAGCTTTGGTAAGGAAGTCTGCACGCTGCTGACGAGTGTCGACCCAGACCACTTGAACTTCTCCAGCAGCAATGCGCTCACGCACAAAATGATGCTCAATGTTGATGTGCTTCGTGCGAGAATGATGCATGCCATCGTGTTCGACGATTGCCTTCGCACTTTGGTTGTCACAGCACCGAGTGATGCAACTAATGGGAACTTGTAGTTGTTGCAACAGATGGGACAACCACACTCTCACACGTACCTGCACCGAGTGCCATGTACTCAGCCTCACTGGAGCTTCGAGCAACACAACCCTGTTTACCACTTTTCCAAGAAACAGCAGTCCCACCGACGAGAAAGATGTAGCCAGTGCGACTGCGGGCATCCGTGTCATGTGCCCAGGCACTGTCTGTGTATCCGTCTACCACCACAGAGGGTTGTACACGATAGCACAATCCCAAGCGTGCGGTGGACAGTGCGTAGCGGAACACACACAGTGCCGCCTCGAGATGTTTCTGGAGAGGCTGCTAGGAGAAATGGGCAAGAAAGTTGACCGAGAAGGCCACGTCCGCCCGAGTGGTGGTGGGGAGGTACATGAGGGAGTCGACCACACTGAGATAGTCGGTGACATCAACAATCTCCCCCAGCTGAGCTGAGTCGAGTGACTTCAGCAGGCACTGACCTGGTGGAGTCATTGGTGTGGGTGCGGTGGGAACGTCAGCAAGTAGGGGAGCAAAGCGCTCCCCCAGTGTGCGGATGTACGCAACCTGGTGCACGTGCAGAGTGCTACGCTGGCGGTCTCGCTCAAGCTGGAACACTCCATGCCCAGGAACACTCGCGCATGACCTAAGTTCTTCACTGACTGGACAGCTGCGGGACTGGGTGAGGCAATGAGCAGATCATCGACGTAGACAAGGATGGCCACAAATGGCTATGTGGGGGCACTCAAGAAGAGTGCGGGATCGACTGTGCTGCGATGGTAACCTCCACGCTCAAGGGTGGAGGAGATCTCCATGTTCCAACAACGTGGTGACTGCTTGAGCCCATAGAGGGCCTTACGCAGTTGCCAGACCTTGTTTGTGCCGTCGGTGAACCCCGGAGGCTGGATCATGTAGATCTCCTTGTCAAGCTTCCCATGTAGGAAAGCGTTGTTGACGTCCATCTGCTCCAGTTCCCAGTCATGCTGGGCGACGAGACTCAACAGTGCTCAAGCAGTGGTGTACCTCCCGACCAGTGCAAAGGTCTCATCAAAGTCAATTCCAGGGATCTGCGAAAAACCCTTAGCTGTGAGACGAGCCTTGTACCTGTCGACCCTCCCATCGGGCTTCAGCTTGCGCCGAAGCACCCATCGGGCAGAGACTTCCTTGCGGCCTGCAGGGAGGTCCACGAGCTCAAAGACCCCATGCTCCTTGAGAACCGTGAACTCCTCCTGCATGGCCTTCTCCCAGAGGTCATCGTCAGCTGCCTCGCGAGCCTGTCGGACAGTGGTAGGCTCAGGAGGGAGAGTGGGGAGGCCAGAGGCCGCGAAGCATGCGACAACGTACCCGGTGACGGAGGACTCAAGAGAACTATGGAACTCATGGGCTACGAGAGCATAGCCGACCGCTGAGTTGGGATGCACGAAGCTCACTGACAGGCCAAGGGCATCAAGGCCGGTGGGGCGCACCGAGGGGCCAGCTGTGGAGAACGAGGCGCTGGAGCGCGTGACCCAATGAGTGGACTAAGAGACAGGCTCAGCAGGCGTCCCAGAGGAGCGGGAGTGTCCAAGGGAGGACTGTGAGGGCTGAGCTGAGTGAGAAGAAGGGAGAGCATGCAGTCTCCCCCCACGAGTGTAGGGCTCAGGCCTGGGAGGCCCAGTCTGGGGTGCTTCACTGTCAATGGAGTCAACCATCGGCGGGGACACAGACTCAGGGGACGAGGCATGAGTGGAATGGATGGGGGACTGTGTGTGAGTGGGTGCCGAGGACTCGGGACTGCCAGAGGACAGCTGGGACGACACGGAATCTGCAGACTCAGAAGGGGAGGACGAGGGTTCCGAGGAGTCCTCGTCTTCACTATTCGCGGTGGGAACAACAGTGGATGCCGTGTGAGAGGGAGAGGAGGACGCACGGAGATCGGAGGCTGGAATAGACACACCCCCCCAAGCTGACGGAGCGAGGAGAGAGAGGAAGGAGAAGGGACATGGGACAAGTCACGAGGAAAGACATCCTCAAAGAACAGGACATCACGGGATTCAACAACGCGAGAGCGGTCTGAGTCCCAGAAGCGCCATGCTTTGGACATGACCCAGACACCAAGGAAAGTGCAAAGATGAGCGCGAGGGCTCAGTTTGTCATCGCGGACATCTTCGGGCAGCCAGACGGCAGCGACACAACCCCAAACACGAGCGAGACGGAGGTCAGTACGAAGGCCGTACCAACGCTCAAAGGGGGTGTCGTGATGAGGGAGGGGACCGTAAGGAACATGGTTCCACACCCAGGTCATGTAGGACATTGCCTCGAAAGAAAAGACGTAGGAGAGGGAGGACTCACTGAGGAGAGTGCGGACACCGTCTGCAAGGGTGCGGTTCCAGCGTTCAGATACGCCGTTTTGCTTCGGCTCCATACATACCCCACGAGACGTCAAGACGCGGGTAGTAGGACCCATGAATTCCCCACCACGTTCACAATGGAAGACTTTCAGACGATGACCACATGCTAGTTCGGCCTGAGGCAACCAGGACTCAAGCGTGGGACAGACATAATTTTTTTGCCGAAGGGCAAAGACCCAGTGCATGCGAGAGAAGTCATCAGTGAGACAGAGTACATAGCGGCCAACTCCCTCGAGGGCGTCATGGGCGAGGGGTCCCATGACGTCCGCATGCAAGAGGTCAAGAGGGTGAGACGTGCGAGACTCAGAGGTGGAAAAAGGGGAACAATTGCATTTTGCCCTGGGCACAGTTAAGACAGTCAGTGGGATAAGGGGCAGAGAATGTGTCGACGTCAAGGCCATGAGCAAGCTTTTCCCAAAGCAAGCTGTCAACTGTAGTAGTGTGAATGTGAAAGAGACGGCGATGAAGCAACTGTGCGTGTGCTGGAGTGAGAGAGCGTGCCACGTGAACAAGAGCAGTCGTGGCGGGGTGGGGTACAAACGATGGCACACGATACAAGAGATCACAACGGTTGCCACGCAGCAGGACACGGCCGGTGGCACGATGCAACAGAGGCAATGGCGTGACTGGAAGAGAAGTCCATGCCCTGATCGTCGAGAGTCATAACAGACAGTAGACTGAGCTCAAGAGTGGGCACGTACAAAACATCGGGCAGAAAGAGCTCCCCTCCAGGGCCAACAAAGCAGACAACACCAACGCCTTGGAGAGGTAGGAGCTGATCACTGCCGGTGCGGGCAAAGCGGACAGAGCCAACGGAACCCAGAGAAATGAACGAGGAACAACAAGAGGTCATGTGGTGGATGGCCCCTGAATCAAGGATCCAGAAGCCACCCGTAACGCGGACAGATGCAGGGTCACGACTCACAGTGGTGATGGCAGAGCGAGGAAGAAGGCGCTGACCGCATACAGCAAGACAACGAGGCAGACTGTGAGACTGCCACTGCTCAATCCACGGGACATCGACTAGAGAGCAACCCTGAACATGACCAGGTGACGAACCACGGAGAGAGGAATCACCATCACACGCAAGCGCCCCCACAGATGAACGCACACTCTCACCTACCTGATCACGGAGGTGGCGCTGGTGGACGGCATGAGAGAGGGCGGAGTCCAGCTGACGGGCGTCCTCTGACGGCCAGTGATGACAACGCCAAAGGAGGGGCGCTGGGATGGGTAGGTGGACGACACCCACGGTGGAGGAGAGTAGAACCCAGACGGGGGCCCGAAGCAGATTGGGCCGCCAAACCCAGGAGGCCACCCGCTGGGAGTGGGTTGAGTCGGTGGAGTCAGGGCAGTGCTGTAGGCAGCAACTGTCGAGGAGGAGGACGAAGTGGGTCCGGTGGTCACAGTGGAGGTGGAGGAGAGAGTGAAACCTCCACCCGACCCTGTGGTGCGAGCCCAATGTGCGTGCATGGCTGAGGCAAGGCGGGCATCGTCAGGAGGCGCGGGGCACTTGGATGCCGCATGACCGGTGGCACCGCAGTTCCAGCACGTGACAATGCTGGAGGAGGGAGATGAAGATGCAGCACCATCAGAGCCACGACCCTTGCTACCCCTGCCTTGACCACCACCACCTGAGGCACCCCCCGGCCCCTGCCCTTGCCACCTCCTCCACTCCGTCCACTCCCTTGTGAAGCAAGAGACGTGGTTGTCGTGGTGGAAGTGGTAGATGATGATGCAGAAGCAGAGGAGGAGGAAGAGGGGATGGCGGTGGTAGCTGCTGCAACGGCGGCGCGGTGAATGCGTTTGTTCTGCAGCGAGCTCCACCAGTCTATCAGACGGTGGGAGGTGAACTCCCACAAGGCACCAATGCCGGGGGGTGCGTTAGCTGGGATGGGGATGGCAGCCAAACGTTCAAGCTCAGTTGCCTTCACCTCCCTGAATATGTCACTAAGTTTGGGGATGAGGCCGTTGACGATAGAGAGAACAACAGGAAGCTGTCCAGGGGCGATTTTTTGTTTTTGTTTTTAAGATGGTCGAGATCAATAGCTGAATGTGCCTAGTCACTGAAGATGAAGAGGAGGGCAAGGATGATGCCTGCGACGTGGACGTGTTGATGGAGTCAACAGCGCTAGAGAGCGCTGTGGCCGCTGCCGCTGCTGCCGATGCAACTGCGTCTGCTGTAGCAGCAATCTGGGTCACTATGTTGACAGCAGCAGCTGCCAAGGTCCTTGATCAACAGCAGCTACGGTGTAGGTCTCAACAGCTCTGCTAGCGGTAGTGCTAGTTGGTGCACGTGTGGCACGTGCAATGGCTGCAAACGTAGACGCAACAGTAGCACTGGACACGAGTGGAGCATGCAGTGCAGTCAGAGTATCAGGATATGGTGAGGACGCTGACTTTGCAGCTGATGCGGCTGGGTAAGCAACACTGCGAGGAGTAGACGCCCCTGGTGCCGCTGCCGCGGAGACCGGTGCTGGGCCACGAGGTACAGCACATCGACATTGGTGGCATGTCCTATGGACAACGGGTGGGCTTACCGGTGAGTGAAGAGTCCTGTGGTCACGCGGTGGTGCCGTTGCTGGTTCGTTTTGCGCCTTCGGAGAGTCGTCGGCGGCAGACTGACAGTGGGTTGCGTTTTCCCGAGCGTCTGCCCACTTGTAGTAGTCGGCGGGGTCAAACTCCTCGCCGGGGTAGTTGCCTGGGCTGCTGCGACGCACCCTCGACCACACCTCCCTCTCCGCCCGCTCCTCGTAGTACGCGAGCTCTTCGTCGATGCGGGCACGCTCACTTGAGGCCGTGGGAGATGTAGGAGTTGGCTCGGCTTCAGGAGGAGACGCCAGTGCGCGGAGCACTTGGCTGCCCGGAGGGCAGCCTGAGGTGCTAAGGGGTGCACGGGGACGAGCTTCGGTTGCTGTGGTTGACGTGACTGCAGTAGATGTGTCGGCCGCAACACGGCCGGCGGAACAGATGGGGACGGCAGTGGAGATGTGCCAGTCCCACGCACAAGAGCTACGTACAACGTTAAACACGGGTGCAGAGTGCGCTGTTGCGAGGAGTGCACGGACGGCCGGTGGAAGACAGGTCCGGCGGTAGGTGCCACCACGTGGTGGCACCTATGTGCGTGCAGGAGCCGAAAATCGGCGGGATGCATGAGGGCGGCAGCGCAGCTGTGCAAGTCCACGCACGAGAGCAGCACCCCCCCCGTGAGCCACGGGAACTAAGCATGCTGCTGTTGAGAATGTGCATGTGTGGCTGCCGCAAGACAGAACCTGCTGGTGTGAGGAGTGCACGAGCAGCCGGTGGAAGACAGATGTGGTGGTCGGTGCCACCACGTGGCGGCACCTGTTTGCGTGTTGGAGCTGAAACTCGGCGGGGTGCGTGGGTTCGGCAGCAAAGCTGCACCAGTTCACGCACGAGAGCAGCGCCACTCGTGAGCTACGGGAGCTACGTATGCTGGTGTTGGTGAAGTTACGTGGCAGCACCAACGTACGTGTGGAGGCCGAAGCTCTGTGGGGTGCGAGGAGTCAGCAGCGAGAATGTGCCGGTCCTTTGCACGAGAGGAACACACCACACACCACGTGAGTGCAATGTCTGCGGCTGCGAGGTGCAGTGGCTGATGATGTGGCCCCTATCCCTCACAGTCACAAGTGTGTTGCTTGCGCGGGATCACCCGCCACACTAACGTGGCCCGACTAGCTCTCAGGACTGTCGCGAGAAGGAGAGGGTCCTCCTTGCTCTGATACCAGTAGGTAGCGGCAGCTGCTAAGTAAGCACACAAGCAAGCAAGCGAGTGTACGATGGGGCGACACCATGGATCGGGGCAAGCTCACTTTAACACACGAGGGGATAAGCAAAAGAAAAGTGTGTAAGTAACAAGTGAGCGAGGTGGCAAGTACCAGTTGACCGGGCCACCCACGCGAGGCATTCGACGTGGGGCCCGGACGCCACCCAGGGATCGAACCTGACCCTGGAGCGAGCGAGCTCCAGGCGAGTTCTCACGCGCTGGTACAACTGGACGTGTGGTCCCGAGGGATCAGCAACCTGGTTCACCACTCTGGGAGCATGCAAATGTGTGACAATTCAACCAAACCACAGGCATGCAATCTTACAAAATGTATTCTCAATTTTGGCTTGCAGAGTCATCACTAAACTAAGGCTTGTGACGAGGTTGATGCTGTGTCCACCAATTGGCAGCTTGATGGCGGCACCACCACTGTGTGCCTCATGATGTGTCACAGTTTTGCACCAGAGAGCCTCAGTCCAGCTTAATCACCTGTAGTGCTGATGTGGGTGTGTGAGTGGAGACAAGAGGGCACTTGCGTGTGTCACAACCATAAACAACACATGGCTACCTCGGTAATTCTCACTTTGTGTCCATGGTGTTCCCTGTGTCTGCTTTCATTGCGAACAAGATAACCGTGTGGTTGCAACTACAGTTTTGTAAACCCGTTATTGTGAAAAGTCTTCTCTGTCATGTTATGCTATTCTTTCATGCACAAGAGATTCTGACGTCGAACCATGTCATAGCCCGAAGAAGCTAAAACAGATGTCGAAGGAGGCGAAGGAGGACATATCTTTCGACAACATGGACGCCGCTCGGGCGTTTGTGGAGGATTATCCGGTTTGACAACCTCTTCGGTCTCAAGTGGGTGCACAGTGAGTGTGCAAGATTCCACGTAACGTGCGCCGAGGCAAAGAACAAGGGGTGTACCTGGCTCCTCCGTGCCCGTGTTACGAGCAAGTTTGGACACGTGACCGTGTCCCACTACGCCGAGGGACACAAGTGTGTCCCTAGCATTGGCCGCGGCAATCCGGCGAGGCAGAAGGGATGTGTGGCCCACAAAATATTGGAGGCCTTGCAGCGTGACCCGACAGCATCAACTGCTACCCTACTGCAGGTTCTCCATGAACGTGTCGGAAAACACGCTCGACCGCGCCAAGACACGCGCCCAAGAAAACTTGATGGGAAAGTAGACCGACATGTGGATCCTCTTTCCATCCTACGTCGACGAGGTGTGTACAGCCGTTTGGTTTTTTAATCGTTCCAGTTTGGTTCTGAAATTGACTATGTATATTCACATGTGTATAGCAACGTGCTGCGTGTAGCTGAAACGCGTGGACCCAGGTGCACATGCTGTGGCGCACAAAGACAAGAACAGTGCCTTCTTGTGGGCTTTCATCGCTCCACGTGCCGCCAAGATCGAGTTTCGGCACAGGCGCCAGATTTTGACCATGGATGCAACATTTCTAAAAAAAGGGCACAAGCAGGTTCTGTTGCTTGCCCAGCTCTTTGATGCCAACGACCATGCAGTTTCGGTGGCGTGGGAACTGGTGTCGACGGAGGATGAGAAGGGGTGGAAGTTTTTTTGCACTCAGTTAGCACTCGCCTATCCCACTGCTGCACAATCCGGCGCTTGCATCATCACAGACAGATAGAAGGGGTTGGAGAAAGCTCAATAGAAGTACCTCACTGGTGCTACACACATCTTCTGCACATGGCACTTACGCCAGAACGTGCGCACGTCCTACGAGAAAAATGCCGCACATGCCGCATGCTTACCAAGCGCATCAACGCAGAGAACCTGGAAGACCCTGGACTCACCCACATGGCGTTCCGTCGGGCATACAACAACCCCATCCCCTCACCAGTGGTGAAGAACATACGGTCAGTCGAACCCCAGTGGCTGCAACCGAGACCGAGACATGGGAAGGGCCGTCCACGCAGTGCACGGAATGACCGTGAGACCTTGCGCAAGAAGAACTTCATTTACCCAAGGTTTGGGCAAAAGGGGCATACCAAGACACGGTGCACAAACCCGCCTGCTCTAGGCTCTGCACAGGCTGCAGCAAGGGGGTATGATGGAGGACTGGAGGTGGCTGCAGCACAGGCTGCAGCTGCCTTGGAGGCATGTGCAAATGCCTCCATGACTGTGGATGTTCCACTTGCTGAGTATTCCAGTGGTGACGTGGAGTAAGACCCCGAGGCTCCGTCTCGGGATGACCCAGATGATGAGGATGATGGTGTTGAAAGTGATGATTGTGGTGCATACTTCCCTCCTGTTGGAGGGAAGTATGCACGGGTACTTTCGTGCAGCATACCTCCTATGCTTTGCATCACTAATCATTGTTTTTTTTCATGTGTAGGATGAACTATGCTGGACAGTGGAGTTTGAACAGACCATTTAGTCAGGCGGCTTACAGTTCAGGAGGAAGGGGGGTTTTGGGTTAGGTAGAAGGTTAGGGTTAGGCTGAGCCACAGTAGTTCATTGCATGTGGGGAGGGAGGCAGTGGTGTGCATGTTTCAAGAAGCAGACATGGCGGCCAACATTCATACAGCGAGTCAGAGCTATTCTACATCGCTGAACACTGTCAGCCGTGGGAGCAGTTGTGTCCTATGTGTGACATTGTTCAATTTCTCCGAGGGTTGAGTCGTGAACTATTCGAGGAGATCACCTATCCCACCTTCACTGTGTGTAGTCTTTAGTCATCCATGTTTGCATATTGGAGTTTTCCCAAGCATGTTTCCCTTTGCAAATTATCTCCTGTGACTTGCCATGATGTTTTACTACTGTTGGCACTGAATGGTTCATTATAGTAACTAGTGTTGAAGAACAACATGGTACGCCCCTTGTCTGTTCCATGTGTTAATATGGACTAAGATTGTGTACCATAAGAATAGCAGACATAGTTTTAAGCCTAAATGAAGAATAAATTTCACTCTCCACCTTTTCAAATAGTTATGGGGTCATCTCTTATAGCCTCCAGAATCACCCATAGCCATCTAAACAGATGAGTTCGACACGCATTGACAATCTTTGTGCAAAGCTAAACATGTCACAGGCAACAGTCTTCATTAGACAAGACTGATCACTATGTCTGAAAGTATGCTATTTTTTATGCAAACCTGTTCAGTGAGTGTCTTATGTAACTGAAACTGATGTCGTAAAAAATGAAGCAAAAGGTGGTTTTGCCCTATAAGTGTCCTATTCTGGCTGCTACATTGGTCATTACTTTGTCCACATGTACCCTAAATAAGTGGACATTCAGTTGCTTTGATGCGGACTAATAATCACAATGAGGGTGGTATATTGTTCATTTCATGTGAAAGTACTTGAGCACGAAATGCCCGGTAAATAGTTATGTTAAACACATAGGCCATAGCCATACGATGACCATTGTCACAACTGCGAACATGGATTTGGCCACAACGAGATCCATGGCATCCAATTGGGTGGACTGTATAATGGGCGGGCATGGGGTTCCCACATGCCCAACTACCAACACATCGTGTATGGGTCGGCGGGTGTTTTTGGGTTGATGATGTCCCATGCGCGCTTTATCTTTGCCGACTCGGCCACCGCAGTTCCGTGATCCATGGGAGGGAGGGGGGAATGTCACAGTTCCCCAAGGACCGTGCACCGGTTTTGGAAGACCAGCCCAGCGCTGCAACGGTGGCAGAGGACGCGTATGTCGAACATGGGACATGTTGAAAGAGGGTTTGCTCAATGTATTCGTGAGTACGCGAGGCAGGAGGAATTTGAATGCGGACAAAACCGTTATATATGAAGAGCATACATACGGGTTTGACACCGCAAATGACACAACTATGTCCCGTACCGGGTGAAGTATTTGAAAAGCATCAGTCCTCATGTGCAGCCAACCGCACACCCAAGCAGGGAGGCGCAGGTGTCTAGGGTACCATGCCGAGCCTCTGCACAGACCGAAGCATTTACGTTCGGCAGCAGGTGTCTAGGGTAAGGTTCCGTTCCGATGGTCGGGTTGCGTCACAGCACAAACCATGGATACATTAGGCTTATTTTCCGTGATTATGAACAGTTCGACATCAGAAGCCGATCAAGGGGTACATGGGGCTTATTGTTCTGGCGGAGGGATGAATGAGGCTTATCATGCTGGCGGAGGGGCGGATCAGGCTTCTCATTTCGACGGAGGGGCAGATGAGGCTTATCGTTCTGGCGGAGGGGTGGACTGGGTTTATCGTTCCAACGGAGGGGCAGATGGGGCTTATTGTTCCGAACGAGGGGTATATGAGGGTCAAGGGTGACAAAACAGGGGGGATCGCCATTTTCACCGATGTCAACTTTAGTTGTTTTCGAAAAACTTGCTCGTAGTCAAAAGTGAAGTCGCCGCAAAGTGGGTGCATTCTAGCATCTCGCTTTGTCGTTTCGCTCGCCCCTCGAGTTTGAGATTTCTTCGGATGTGAGCGAGACAGAAACGAGACCGAGACAAACATAATACAAATCGTTACGAGACCAAGATTTTCTCATCCTCTGTACCTGGGATAAGACATCTCGTTCCGAAGTGTAAAAAATGAGTTCCACATCGATAATCTCAATCTCAATCTTGATCTAAAAGGCCTACCTACAACATAGCGACACAATGTTTTTTCACCTTCTTGCAAACATGCCATATGACGTCATTGTGCTCTCATAATAGAAGCAAAGTGGGTTCAGACGATGAATGTGCCGGGTCATCCCTTGAACCCTATGAGGTGCTCCAACTACACAATCGGATGTGTGCTTGTTGCTATAGCCCATGAGAGCTCCAAGAGTGTCAGTCACTTACAAAGATGTGCATGTGGGTCAAGTTAAGCAGTTACTTTTGTGTTCACGACTACACAAGCAACCCTTCTCCATGATCCACAAGCGCACATCCTAATATGCAGGAGAAATTGCACATGCAGAAACAAACAAAACACACACTACACATGGATTCACAAGTGTGCAGAAGTGGGGAGCACACTGGCACCACGGGACATGCGAACAAAACATCAACCAAGTGCATCATGAGCACGAAAGAGGCCAACATCACAACTGCCTTAAACAAACTACTGTTGAGATTCTTCGTGAAAAAATTAACATGCTGCTGATGCGTGCCAACCTGAACAACATGGCCTTCTCCGGCGACAATGCGGTCACACACACAATGGTGCACAATGTTGATGTGGTTTTGTGCATAGATGATGTATGCCACCATGCTCAACGATGGCCTCATTGACATGGTTGTTGTAAAGAGTGATGCCATGGGTTGGCACTTGCAATCATTGCAGCAAGAGACACAGCTAGAAAATTTCGCACAAACCACCGAGTGTGAAATACTCAGCCTTGCTCGAGCTTTGTGCCATGAACCCCAGGTTTTCACTCGTCCACAATATGGCTGTCCCGCTGACTAGGAAGATGTATTATGTAGAATGGCGACACATGGCTTTGTGCTTTGGGTTGCAGTGCAACTGTAGCAGACTGGCTCGGTATGGAAGTTCTGCACCACAACATTGCACAATGCTCTTGATACCTATGTTGCTGGCTAAATTGTTACCTGCTTTGCTGCCATTGCACAATGCATTGTGCACCTGATCAACCTCGCTGTGCCTTTCCCCCTTGCTACCCTCTTGTGTACATTTTCTTCATCTATGGTCATGCAGTTCTTACGTGTGTTACGTGTGATGCTTTCTCATCTGCGGGCCAAGGGGGTGTTGGTTTGGTGCACAAAAGTGCTGATGTCCTAATGCATTTATCAATTTCCACTGGTCTACCTACAAACACATCTCAGAAGGAAAGAATCAACATGGCTGGAACACACATCGAGTGGTCACTAGAGGCAGCAACAAACTTTAGCATGATGGACGCTCTCTTCCCTCATTTGCCAATGTTTGTTGAATTCACGTAGCCATGGTCTCATGCCTATGTGCTGACCAATTACTCTCTTGAATCTCTTGATTGTTGGTTTGTTCCTCACAATAGGATGGCATGAATGCATACACTTGAGATGATGTGCATGGATGTTCGCATGCTTGGCTCATTTGAGGTAGCATGTGGTTACATGTCGGGTCCTGATCCTCCTGGGGTCATGCTACCGGATTGTTCTGGCGGTAGCCGCTCTTGTTCAACTTTGAGAGAGCTGGTTCGACCCCAAAGGTGGTGGCAGCCACACCTCGAATCCCGTGCTCGAGGTCGGGCTCCCTCACCATGCTCAAGCCATGCTTCGCCTAATCACTCGTCAGTAATTCTCGTTCTAAAGGTGAGCTTCAATCCAATCCATGGCGCCTCTCTCTCTCTCTCTCTCTCTCTCTCTCTCTCTCTCACACACACACACACACACACACACACACACACACACACACACACACACACGCACGCACGTACGCACGCACGCACGCACGCACGCGCACACACACACACACACACACACACCCACACACACACACACACACACACACACGCACGCACGTACGCACGCACGCACGCACGCACGCGCACACACACACACACACACACACACCCACACACACACACACACACACACACACGCACGCACGTACGCACGCACGCACGCACGCACGCGCACACACACACACACACACACACACCCACACACACACACACACACACACACACGCACGCACGTACGCACGCACGCACGCACGCACGCGCACACACACACACACACACACACACCCACACACACACACACACACACACACACGCACGCACGTACGCACGCACGCACGCACGCACGCGCACACACACACACACACACACACACACACACACACACACACACACACACACACACACACACAACCGTACTCTCTCCCTTACTACGCTTCACCTACTATACGCGAAAGTATCATTCTCTCCTAAAACTGGCACAAAAACACGATTTTGGCCGTATCTCAGCGCACATTCATCCGAATGCAGAATCTTTTGAACCAACGGATGCAGAGTCTCGAGCTGGATTTAAGACTACACATGCATGGATCCAACGATGACCACTAGACGCAAAACCATGCAAATCGGGCTGAAAAATCCAGTCCACCAAGAAAACCCTAGCGACTACAAAGAAACTGTAGAGTGCTCCAACAAGCACCCCAAACAACGTGGCAGCACTCTGGTAGTTTTTCGTGGGTGAGGCCTCCACCCAATGGTGCTCCAACCTCGTCTGTGCCTGAATTAGGGATCTAGACAAGCATGGACACGACTGACTGGTCACAGTAAGTTGTCCAGACAGACGAAGACGGCTCACATCACAACTACGCCTTTGTTGCGTAGCCCAGTGAGGAATGTCTCACTGCTTTGAAATCATACGAAGATGCTTGGAAGTTTCCTATTGTCGTAGTCGCTGACATGACAATAGTGTCCAGTCAACTGACGCATGAGCACGGAAGGCAGGTGTAAGAGACAACAAGGGTTGGGCTAGGGAGACGTGCAGAGTCTCATAAGCCTCACAACATAATTACCTACATTGGCGCACGGTAAATGACGCATGCGGTAGTGGTCAGGTTATCCTGAACCCCAGCCCAAAACATCTTTGGCTGTAAATCGGCACACAAGCATCCGAATGCAGATGCCGAAGAAGGTACGGATGCGGAGTCTTTAGCCGGACGCAATGAACTTACACATGCATGTGTCCGACAACAAACCATGGACATACAATACAAACATTCAAACCGGGCTCAAAAGCAAGTCCACCCAGAAAATCCTAGAGACTGCATGAAATTGTGAAAGCTACAGCCGTTGTGGCAAGTGTGGCAAGTTGTGAAAGCTGAAGCAGTTATGGCACGTGTTTAGTGTTGTGATGCTGTCAGTCATACACAGTTGTACAGTTGGTTGTGACCACTCGGCCGTGTCCATGCTTGTGCAGATCCCTGAGGCGGACCCAGCTGGAGACGGAATCCCCTGAGGTGGTGCTCCACCCGCGGGAGGCAGCCTGGTAGCCCACCTGGTGCACCAGAGGGTTGCCACGACCTACGGACTGCGTTTGGAGACCTTCAGGATTTTCTCGGTGGACAGCCCTGCCAGGCTGATTTGCATGTTTGTTTTCTTACACTCTCCGGCTGCTGCAGGACATAGGCGTGTGACCAGTGTTGTGTCCGTCTTTTCGTCTTGCATCCGTAGGATCAGACGGCGCTCCGTTTGGACGCCTGTGCGCAGAGTTATGGCCAAAACAGTGGTTTTGGGCCGGTTCAGGACCGACAGGTGCCGCCGCGTGCGCCACCCGCTGTGAGCCGCGGCGGCTATTTATGCTGTAGACCTGTCATTTGTCAGCTCTCTCTGCACATTCACTAAAATGCAGCTTCTGAGACTTGTCTTGTCTCTCCTAGCCTGACCCTTGCTGTTCTCGCACCCGCTTGCATGCTAGTGCGTTAAGCTGACCGGTCTGTGCCGCCACGTCAGCAGCAACATTGCTAGGAAGTTGTGGTGAAGCTTCTCATGGTATCAGAGCGGCGAGCCAGAGCTCGCACAGCTGCGCAGCAGAGACGTAGCGTTTGCAGCAGCAGTGAGCGACAGCAGCAGCAGCCCTGAGTGGCAGCAGCAGCACAGCCCACTGCAGCAGCAACGGGTCCTGTGAGGGGGGGCCACCACCACGCAGCAGTAGACGCGGCCACGACAGCCGCATCAGTCAACACAGCCGCGGCAAGAGCGATCGCAGCCTCTCCACCCACGGCCGCAGCAGACGCAGCAGACGTGGCCGTGACATGAGCCGTGGAAGCAGCAGCAGCGGCGACAGAAGGGAGGAGCTGCGGCAGCAGCAACCGCAGCAGTGGCTGTTGCCGTAGCCGCGGCATTGGCGGCAGCCGCAACAGCTAGTAGCAGCTGCGGCTGCGGCAGCAGCAGCAGCAGCCGTGGCTGCTGCAGCAGCAGCGCAGCAGCGCAGCGCAACAGCAAAGCAGCAACGCAGCGCAGCAGTAGCCGTAGCGCAGCAGCAGCGCAGCAGCGCAACAGCACAGCAGTAGCGGCAGCGCAGCAGCACAGCAGCAGCAGTAGCAGTGCAGCAGTAGCAGCGTAGCGCAGCGGCGGCAGCGCAGCAGCAGCGGCAGCGCAGCAGCAGCAGCACAGCGCAGCAGCGGCAGCGCTGCAGCAGCGCAGCAGCGTAGCGCAGCAGCAGAGTAGCAGCAGCGCAGCGCAACAGCAGCGGCAGCGGCGGCCACTGCCGCAGCAACAGCACCGGCAGTGGCAGCGACGACGGCCGCAGCCCGCTGCTGACGTCAGCAGACCCCTGCTGACATCAGCAGTGAGTATGCTGACGTCATCACAGACTTGGTGAAATTTTTGACGAAAAGTCAATTTTTGCCAGCGTTTCAATTCCTCGAGACATGCTGACGGTTCTGTGTTCGGACGAATTTTGCACCGCCTCAGCATGGAGTCAAGCAGCTCCAAGGGCAAGGAGCAGGAAGACACCGTCACGAGCGGGGCCCGCAGCCCACGCTCAAAGGCGATTGACTTTCTACTGGTGGAGCAGTCATCGCTCCGCCAGCGCCAGGATGAGCAGTCAGCGATTCTGCGACAGATCCGCGATGCCTTGGTCTCTTTGTCTGGGACACCGGGACATCAGCCCGGGAATGAGAGAGAGACAACCCCATCGGCCCAGGAGTCTGCTGGTCTCGCTGCCGCCCTTGCGTAAAGACGAGAGACCATTGTCGAGGAGTGGGATCAGGCTCCCCCTCCCACTGGGGAGGATGCGCTTCGCCGGCTGATGGAGCAGATGAGTAGCCTGCGCATTGAGACGCCGGCGGCCAGTCCGAGGGGACAGCAGCAGCAGCAGCAGCAGCAGCAGCAGCAGCAGCCGCAGTGGCAGCAGTAGCAGCAACAGATCGACCCGCATCAGGCCTCGGGTGCCGCTGGGGGAGCAGTGTTGATGCCTCTCATGCCCTACCCACGTCCGCTCCCAGCACCACCTGAGGTCCAGTTCCCCACGGAGCGACGACCCAAGGACTTCGAGACTTCCCCGCCTCGCTACGACAGCAAGGCGGGGTTTGACTGTTGGGAGATGCTGTTTCAGGTATGGGCGGACTCGGAGGGGGTCTGGCCCTACTACCACAGCCAGTACCAGACGGCTGATCCGCCCTAGTCCCTTACGGCAGCGCGTGCCATGCGTGGACTGCTGTACGCGGTTCCACAGGAGACAGTGGTCGACTTCCGCCCTTTCCTGGGCGCGCCTGGGACGGGAGCAGGCGCAGACCCGCGCCGCGGCTAGGAGCTGGCGCTGACCCTATTTGCAGCAGAGACTCACGCAACCCGATCCACGCGCCTTCGCGAGTTCCACTCTCTTCATCAGGGACCCTCGGAGTCAGCAGCTGATTATTGGCGTCGGGCTATGCGCCTGTACACTCGCCTGGGCACCGGAGGCGGCTCTCAGCTCTGGGTGCTGGACACCATCATGATGGGAGTGCGCCCTGAGCTCACTGACACCTTCTCTCGCCTCGACCAGGATGTCCTCGCGTCCATGTACGACACCCTACAGCTGCTGCCCTGGGCGCAGCGGTACTTCATCCAGGTCGCGACGGCTGAAGAGGCAGCCCGCGCGCATCGGCAGGGCGCCATGGCCGCAGCAGCAGTGGGAGCGACGACCACGCCTTCTACACCGTCGTCCGCCTTCACCCCCACCAGCTCCACCTCTTCCTCTCCCGCCTCCTCCCCTGTTGCTCCGACAGCCACTGCAGCAGTTGTGAAGGGGAAGAAGGGGAAAAAGAAGAAGGGACCGTAGCAGCCTTCTGGTGGCACCGGACGGGCTGTCCGCTGCCACAACCGCCGAGGAGGCCTGCCGATGGAGCTGAGCGCGTCGCCGGAGAGAGGAGGCTCCAGCGAACTGCGAGAAGACCTCAGCGTGCGTCGGCTCCACCGGACGACACTCCATCAGCGTCGAGTCTCGCCGTCAGTCATCTGCACGCCGATGTACACAAGCCGGGAGGACACAACAGAGCACAATGAGAGATGCGAAAAAACCAACACTCCCCCATGACTCACAGGCGTAGTGCACATGGGCGGACAGGGACACGGTCAACATTCAGACTCTCCCAGGGCATGCAGAGACGCAGGCAGAGATAAAGAGAGAGCCACTCAAGGACGTACGCCAACCGAACTCACAGCCTTCTTGAACGAGTCGCGCTTCAGTGCCTTGGTCAGGAAGTCAGCCAACTGCCGTGCTGTCTCAACCCACACGATGCTGATGCTGCCGTCATGCAACAATGAACGCACATAGTGATACTCAACGTTGATGTGCTTTGTGCGTGTGTGATGCACGCCGCCATTGTCGGCGATGGCCATGGCACTCTCATTGTCACAATGCAACGTGATGGATGGGACAGACTGGCGCAACTCGGACAGCAGACGACGCAACCACACACTCTCATACGCGCCTGATCCAAGAGCCACGTACTTAGCCTCAGCAGTGCTGCGTGCAATGCACCCCTGCTTGCCACTGCGCCAGGACACAGCCGTGTCGCCAATCAGAAAGATCCAGCCTGTGCGACTCTTACCGTCCGGGCTGCCGGCCCAGTGGCTGTCGGTGTAGCCCACTACGACAGCAGACGGTTGACGGCGGAACATGAGACCTCGCCGAGGAGTCGAGACGACATAGCACAATACTCGGATCGCGGCCTCGTGGTGGAGGTGACGCGGCTCCTGAGAAAACTGGGCGAGGAGGTTGACGGCGAACGCGATGTCTGGACGCGTCGTCGTCGCCAGGAACATCAGTGACTCGATGACTCGCAGGTACGTGGTCACGTCAACTGGCTCCCCCACAACAGCTGGGTCAGGACTCTTCAGCTTCACCTGGCCATCGGGCGACATGGGTGAGGATGCGCTCGGTACGAGTGGCAGGTCCTCGGCGAAGCGAGTGGACAGAGTCTGCACATAAGCAGCCTGATGGACATGGAGGATGCCCTGGGAGCGATCATGCCTGAGCTCCATGCCCAGAAAGACTCGGGCAGACCCGAGATCCTTCATCTGGTAGGTGGCGTGCACCAGTTCCTTGACGCGCTAGATGGCAGCCGTGTCTGGCGACGCAATGAGGAGGTCGTCGACGTACACCAGAACAGCAGCGAAGGTCTAGCCTCGCGGACTGACAAACAGTGCAGGGTCCGCGGTGCTGCGCTGGAGCCCACCACGAAGGAGCGTGCTGCTGATCTCTTGGTTCCAGCACCGAGGCGACTGCTTCAGGCCATAGAGGGCCTTACGCAGGCACCACACTCTCCCGGTGCCATCGTCGAAGCCTGGTGGCTGCACCATGTAAAGCTCCTCACCCTCCAGTGAACCATGGAGAAAAGCATTGCTCACATCCATCTGGTGCAGCTCCCACCCATGCTGGGCGACCAGGCTGAAGAGCGCCCGGCTGGTGGAGAACCGGCCAACTGGGGCAAAGATCTGGTCATAGTCGACCCCAGGGACCTGGGCAAACCCCTTTGCAGTGAGGCGGGCCTTGTACTTGTCCAAGGACTCGTCGGGTTTCCACTTGCGCCGAAAGACCCACTTGGCGCCGATGGCCTTCCGACCTGGAGGAAGGTCGACGAGGTCGTACACGTGGTGTTGTCGGATAGCAGCGAGCTCATCGGCGCAGGCAGCGTCCTAGTGTGCGGCCTCAGGAGAGGCTCGTGCCTCGCGCAAGGTGGCTGGGTCCTCCGGGCGTGCTGTGGAGCGGACTGAGAGAGCATGTGCCTCTCGCGCCCCAGGTGGGATGCACGCAAGGGCAGCCACGACAGCGTGCCGATGCTCGTGATGGAGCATGGCGTAGCCCAATGCGGAGCCCGGGTGCAGATCTGCAATGATGGCCGAGGTGGTCAGGCCCAGGGCTTTGGTGCCAGGGTCCCCACTCACGACCGTGGGAGTGGAGGAGGCACGTGGAGCCACGGGGAGTCGAGGCGCCACCGAGCGCGGTGCGACGGTCTGCACGCTCACCGATGGCCTGGGTCGGAGGCTGCCGCCGGGGCCACGTGTGTAGCGTGGCAAGGCGTGCGACGGCGCTGAGTCTGATGGGCGAGTGGAGACGACTGGGGCTGTCGGCCTGAAGAGATTAGCGGACACGACTGGGGAGGCTGGCCCGGAGGGACCAGCAGACGCGACTGGGACAGCTGGCCCGGAGGGACCAACGGACGCGGCTGGGGCAGCAGGCCCGGAGGGACCAGCAGACGCGACTGGGGAAGCTGGCCCGGAGGGACCAGCGGACGCGGCTGGGGCAGCAGGCCCGGAGGGACCAGCAGACGCGACTGGGGAAGTTGGCCTGGAGGGACCAGCAGACGCGACTGGGGAAGCTGGCCCGGAGGGACCAGCGGACGCGATTGGGGAAGCTGGCCCGGAGGGACCAGCAGACGCGACTGGGGAAGCTGGCCCGGAGGGACCAGCGAACGCGACTGGGGCAGCCGGCCCGGAGGGACCAGCGGATGCGACTGGGGCAGCCGGCTCAGAGGGACGAAGGAATGTGTCACCCGGACGCGGTAGGACGGAGGACGGACTCACCACTCCCCCACGCGACGGGATAGACACAGACGAGTCGGAGCGAATGAGGTCACGAGGAAACAGGTCCTCGAAGAAGAGGGCGTCCCGGGACTCGATGATGCAGTGCCGGGAGGGGTCCCAGAAGCGCCAGGCCTTGGACTGACGAGAGACACCGAGGAAGGTGCAGGGACGGCCGCGGGGGGCGAGCTTGCCGCCCTGCTGCGGGGCGGGCAGCCAGACAATGGCGACACAACCCCAGACGCGAGCGGGGCGGAGGTCAGCGCGCTGACCGCACCAATGCTGGTACGGCGTGGACTGACGGGGAAGGGGACCGTGGGGAATCCGGTTCCAGACCCAGGTCATGTAGGCCATGGCTTCAAAGTAGAAGCCCTCGGAGAGACCGGACTCGACACGCATGGTGCGGACGGCGTCAGCCATGGTCCGGTTCCACCGCTCGGAGACACCGTTCTGGGCGGGTGTGTAGGGCGCCGATGTCTCATGGTGGATTCCGCGGGAGGCGAGGAAAGTCGTGGCCTCACCCATGTACTCGCCACCGCGATCGGAGCGAAAGCGGCGAAGGGAGCGGCCACACGCGCGCTCTGCGAGGACAAGCCATTCCTGGATGGCCCGGGCGACATCGCTCTTCNTCCCGGGACTCGATGATGCAGTGCCGGGAGGGGTCCCAGAAGCGCCAGGCCTTGGACTGACGAGAGACACCGAGGAAGGTGCAGGGACGGCCGCGGGGGGCGAGCTTGCCGCCCTGCTGCGGGGCGGGCAGCCAGACAATGGCGACACAACCCCAGACGCGAGCGGGGCGGAGGTCAGCGCGCTGACCGCACCAATGCTGGTACGGCGTGGACTGACGGGGAAGGGGACCGTGGGGAATCCGGTTCCAGACCCAGGTCATGTAGGCCATGGCTTCAAAGTAGAAGCCCTCGGAAAGACCGGACTCGACACGCATGGTGCGGACGGAGTCAGCCATGGTCCGGTTCCACCGCTCGGAGACACCGTTCTGGGCGGGTGTGTAGGGCGCCGATGTCTCATGGTGGATTCCGCGGGAGGCGAGGAAAGTCGTGGCCTCACCCATGTACTCGCCACCGCGATCGGAGCGAAAGCGGCGAAGGGAGCGGCCACACGCGCGCTCTGCGAGGACAAGCCATTCCTGGATGGCCCGGGCGACATCGCTCTTCTGCCTAAGACAGAAGACCCAACGATAGCGAGAATAGACGTCCGTGAGGGTGAGGACATAGCGGCCACGCTTGTCGACCGACTCGGTGGGGAGAGGGCCCATGACATCCGAATGGACAAGGTCGAGAGGGGCGGATGCACGGGAGGCAGACAAGGGGTACGTGGACCGGTGCATCTTCCCCTGAGCGCAGTCAATACACTCAGTGGGGCACGGGAGAGGGAAAGTCTCCGGGTCAAGGCCCGAGGCAGGCTGGGTGCGAAGCATGCTGTCCACAGCGGCAGAGTGGACGTGGCAGAGGCGGCGGTGCAAGAGGCAGGTGTGCTGAGGAGAAAGCGTACTGGTGATGAGCACATGGCCAGTGGCGGCCGACGAGGAGGAGACGGGAGGAGAAGAGGAGAGACGAGGAACATGCCACAGGTTGCCACGGGCGGTGGCGTGCAAGACGACAAGACCAGACGGACGCAACGACACAGTGCCAACACCACGCGAGTGGAAAACTTCCATGCTCATGCGGTCAAGGGCAGTCACGGACAGGAGGCTGAGCTCGAGACCAGGGACGAAGAGGACATCGGTCAGAAAGATGTTACCGGCAGGTCCACGAAACCGAACGACGCCAACACCACGGACAGGCAACACCTGTCCAGAGCCCGTCCGAACACCGGAGACATCGCCGACAGGGCCGAGCATACTGAAGGCCTCACGAGAGGCCGTCATGTGATGCGTGGCCCCGGAGTCGATGATCCAGGTCTCAGCAGGGTCCTGGACCGGGGTCGCTAGATTGCTAACGGTCACATGGCAGCAGGCGAGGGACGCGGACGCGGTGGACGGAGGCGCGAAACGGGACTGCCAATCGTCAAGCCAAGCAAGATCATCAAGAAGAGGGGCGGAGGAGGCCACGGGCGACGACGAGACAGACGAAGAAACGGGACACGACCGCAGCTCAGTCTCAGTCATGCAGGGCTGGGCAGGAGAGCAGGAGGTGATGCAACTCGCACTTCCCTGGGG
>SZWC01007514.1:97627-113872 GCA_023375785.1 Penium margaritaceum
ATATGCATATGCATATGCATATGTATATGTATATGTATATGTATATGTATATGTATATGTATATGTATATGTATATGTATATGTATACATATATGTATATGTATATGTATATGTATATGTATGTGTATGTGTATGTGTATGTGTATGTGTATGTGTGTGTGTATGTGTATGTGTATGTGTATGTGTATGTGTATGTGTATGTGTATGTGTATGTGTACGTGTACGTGTACGCGTATGTGTATGTGTATGTGTATGTGTATGTGTATGTGTATGTGTATGTGTATGTGTGTGTGTATGTGTATGTGTATGTGTATGTGTATGTGTATGTGTATGTGTATGTGTATGTGTATGTGTATGTGTATGTGTATGTGTATGTGCATGTGCATGTGTATGTGTATGTGTACATGTATGTGTATGTGTATGTGATTGTGTATGTGTATGTGTATGTGTACGTGTACGTGTACGCGTATGTGTATGTGTATGTGTATGTGTATGTGTATGTGTGTGTGTGTGTGTGTGTGTGTGTGTATGTGTATGTGTATGTGTATATGTATATGTATATGTACATGTATATGTATGTGTTTGTATATATGTATATGCAAATGTTTATGTATATGTATATTATGTGTAAATCCATATGCATATTTAACTTTGTATGTATATCATATGTCATGTTTATGGATGTATATGAATATATGTATGCGTGTATGTATATGTATTTGCACAACTCGCGAAGCACTTATATCAATATGAGCACTATACCTGTAGAAATCGGTGGAGTACGTCGTCGAAAGGGAAGAGCTCTCGGTGTTTCAGTCGCGAATGGTCACGAATGAGGTCGGCTCCGCTGACGATGCCCGTTTTTCACACGGGTCTCACCGCGTCGCGTCGTCATAGAGCGCAACTACCCCTTTCGAAGCTACAACGTATATTAGTGCACAAAGTTATGATTATATCACAATTGTATCCGTTGTGACACCCACTTCATTTCGTGCTCTCTTTCCTTTTAGTCGAGAGTCTGTTTTGTACAACTTTGTTCCCGTCGGTGGAATAATCTACAAGTTTTATAAAAACCTCTCACATGCTTCTAAATATCGGTGTCTATGATGCATCTCTTTATAAAAAGATGCATCGCGACATCTCATTCGCGATTTTGGGTCCTTCTCCTCGCGGAAGTCGGAATGCGACCTCACGACCCCTTTTGTCTTTTGTAACTGCCACATGGATCCCAAACTTGACCGTGCCAGCTGGCATGGTCAGATTTTGGCTAGCAGTTTTGACTTAAATTTGCGAAAGCGTCAAAACGTTTTCTCTACATTCCTCCCCCGTTAGGACCAAATCGTCCCGATTTGTGATCTTTCTTCAAGAAAAAGACCTACACATCACGGAAAAAAAAACAACAGTGAGGAGGAACAGTCTCACTTTTATGACCGTCACATTTATTGAACAATGATGATTATCACTTGAGTTCTTATGGCACTTTGAAGTACAATACCAAATCTCAACCTTTGACAAGGGATGGCGGCGCATCCTCCCACTTTTTGTAAGGAGCACCCTCGCGACGTGTGTCCAGGCATCCCCGTTATACACTACGCGGTGGCCAAGGTATTGTGCCAGAACCTCATGAAGGGGTTTGTGCTAGGGTGGTACCCTCGAGGGCACGTCGTCGTGAACGGGCAGCCAGTTCCTCCCAGTACTCGGTTACGGCTGGTTTTGGCATCCGAGACTCTGGCTCCCATGAGTTGTGTTCAGGTCCACAACCGGCCCAATGCACAAGGTACTCCTTGACCACTCGTCCGTGGAGTGCACGCTCTCGGTGCTAGAGGATACGGTGTACCTCGCATTGGCCTTCAACGGCTAGAACTGCTGGCGGGGGTGGTTGAACAGACCCATTTGCCATGTATGGTGCAAGAAGGCTCACATGGAAGACGTTGTGGATACGCATTGCGGAGGGGAGCGCGGGACGGTAGGCCACTGGTCCCACCTCTTGCGTGATCACAAAGGGTCCTAACCATTTTGGCAACATCTTACGTGCATCAGGCATCTTCAGCCGTAAATGTTCTGTGCTGAGAAGCACTTGCTCGCCAACGGAGAATTTGACCTCACGTCTGGACTTGTCAGCATAGACCTTTTTACGTTGTCGAGCTGCGTACAGGTGTGTTTTTGCATCACGCCACAACGCATCCATTTTCTAGACAAAGGCTTGAGAGGAGGGAACCTGATCACCGCCACCCCCGCGCTTCACCAGTGAGGCGGGTACCACCGGATACCGACCATGATTGAGAAGGAATGGGGTATAGCCAGTCGATTTGCTCACGGCGTTGTTGACAGCAAATTCTTCCAGAGCGAGAAAATCATCCCAATCCTCCATTGAAGGGTTGATATACATTCGCAACATTTGTTCCAATGTGCGGTTCATGCGTTCAGTCTGTCCATCTGTCTGTGGATGGAATGCTTTTGGCATCTTTACTCGTGTTCCGTATCGCTCATTGAGTGCTTGCCAGAAGCGACTTGCAAACCGAGGATCACGATCGGAGATGATCTCGAGGGGGATGCATGGGTACTTCACAACACCATCATAGAAAAGGCGTGCTGTTTCCTCAGCGGTCACCCGTGATGTTGTGGGCATGAAATGTGCCATGCAGGTTGCACGATCGATCACCACAAATATTGCATCATGGTCCCTCTTTGTTTGTGGGAGGCCGGTGATGAAATCCACGGCCAGACATTCCCACGGAGCGTTGGGAAACTCCAAGGGTTGGAGAAGCCCTCCTGGAGCTTTGTTGCTTGATTTGTTTTGGAGGCACAGGTCACAAACCGTACAATATCTTCGTACCACATTGCTCCATCCCGGCCATCAGTAATGCTCTGACAATGAATATCATGTTTTCTTTGGACCCACATGTCCGGCTGTTGGGGGGTTATGAAACTCCAACAGTATTTGCTCCCGAAGCTTGTTGGCATGAGGGACCACCACCTGTTTGTCATGCCAATAAAGTCCTTCGGCCTCGACCAAATTATGTCGCTCAATGTTCGGAGGGTCTTGGAACCATGGGTCGATCGCGTAACCCATGCAAATTCGATTCTTGAAGGGGTTCACCTGAATGAGTGGTCTGGGCGCTGGGCGGAGTGGGTTCGTGTTTTGAGTCACTGCGGTTGCTATCGTGGCAAACGTATGGTCTGAGGTTTTCTGGCAACCCACCATGATCGCCACACACACGGGATTACGACTCAATGGATCTGCCACATTGATGCGGCCTGGCCGGTACTGCCATGTGAAAGTGAACATGCTCAAGTACTCACTCCACCGTGCCTGACGTCTCGACAAGTTGGATTGTGTTTGGAAATATATAAGGGGGTTATGGTCAGTGACCACCGTGATCTCCCCTTCTGCTCCCTCCAGGTAACAATGCCACACCTTGAAGGCGTGCACAACTGCAAGGAGTTCTTGGTCTCCTGTCGTGTAGCGAGTTTCTGCATCAGAAAGCTTTCGGCTCTCAAATGCTACTGGATGACCATCTTGCATGAGGACAGCTCCGACACTGACAAGTGATGCGTCACATCTAAGTTCCCATGGCTTCTTGGGGTCAGGAAGGACAAGCACGGGTGCTCAGGCTAGCATCTCCTTGACTTTTTTGAAGGCTGCCTCACATCGTTCTGTCCAACACCAAGCGACTGTCTTTCGTGTGAGACTTGTGAGTGGGCTAACCAAAGTCGAGTAGTCCCTCATGAAGCGTCTGAAATAGTTTGAGAGGCCAAGAGAAGATCGGATCTGGCCCACGTTCAAAGGGCGGGGCCATTCTTTCACCGCTTGCACCTTTTGGGGGTCCACACGGATGCTTTCACCACTCAGAATATGTCCAAGGTACTTAAGCTCTCTTTGCGCGAATTTGCACTTGCTCATTTTTGCAAAGAACTTGCTCTCACGTAGAATATCCAACACCTCTTGCAGATGCTTCTCGTGCTCCTCTTCTGTCTTGGAGAAGATGAGAATATCATCCAAGTACACCAACACGGACTTCCCCAGCTGATTACGGAACACATTGTTCATTACGGCTTGGAACGTTGCTGGTGCATTTGTTAACCCGAAGGATAGTACACAAAACTGATAGTGTCCCAAGTGTGTACAAAAGACAGTCTTGGGTCCATCTTCCTCTGTGATTCAGATCTAGTGATACCCTTCCAAGAGGTCAAGTGATGAGAAGATTTTTGCTCCTTGTAGTTGATCAAAGAGGTCCTCGATTCGTGGCAATGGATAACAATTTTTTACTGTAAGCTTGTTCAGCGCGCGATAGTCCACGCACATTCGCAAGCCTCCATCCTTCTTGCTCACAAAAAGGATTGGTGCACCAAAGGGAGATGAGCTCGGCTCAATCCATCCCTTGCGGAGGTACTCTTTGATTTGTGTTTCGTCCTCTTTTCTCTTGGCGGGACTGAGCCGATACATGCCCCTGAAAGGTGGTGTTGTATTCGACTCTAGTGGGATTGTGTGACCCACTTCTCTCACCGGCGATAGTCCATCTGGGGGTTCTTGAAACACATCTTGAAAATCTGAGATGATGGTCTTCATGTTGTGTGAGATGTCATGTACAGGCTCTTCTTCTGTTTTTCGTAGTGTGGCTAAGAAGACACGGCATCCTTGTCGCAATCTTCGCTTCACTTGTATCGCAGTCAACGCAGCCAGTGTGTAATTTTCAGGTTTCTGAAGTTGAGGTATTGGTGAGATGGTGATCTTCCGTTGTCCTTTCATCACTAGCAATTGTTTTGACTCGAAGTCCATTTTTGCCTTGCGGCTCACCAACCAAGGGTCTCCCAACACGACGTCAAATGGGTCCATCAGGTCAAGAACCGTGAGACGAGTTTTTGTGCTCAATCCTCCAAGGGAGAGCCGTACCACACAATCACCGATGATTGGTACTTCTCGGTTATCGCCCACCAACACCTTTCCTTGTTGAGGGGTGTATTTTAGACCAATGGAATTCAATAATGTAGCTTTCACAAATGAAGCATCAGCCCCAGTATCACCAAGGATTCGAGCTGGTGCCCCATTGACACTTCCTCGAAACTGCATGGTCATACGCGCACTACCCTTCTATACAAACAAGCTCACTGGAGGCTTGGCCTACAAGTGGTAAATCCAGTAGGCATAGGAGCTTCGACATAGCTCCAAATTATCGCCCACCTTCTCCCACATGTGATGACCACGTGCAAAGGTTGCAAGAAACCTCCAGTTTTTCAGTTGTGACATGTCATTTCCTTCATGTACGGGCACAACGATCGTGACTGCGGTCAGTGACTGTGTCTCATGAGCTTGTTGTGCCTCTTTGATGATGTCAGCCATGTTTTCCCTTGTAACTACGACAAGGCATGAACGGTTGTCAAGATTCTCCTTTGTGGCGTACATTAGTGGACGAAAACGACCGGAGTAAAGAGAGTCAGATTGGATGAACGATGAAAATATTGTTGAAAAACATTGCAGTGACAAGAACTCAAATCGCTTTACATCGTCATCCAGAAACATAAATATCCTCTCATTGTCCATGCCGTCAAGTCCCCCAAGCAGTCGTCCACTGTCTACTGCTGGGGGTGGCGAAAATCCTGTTGGAGTCCATGTGGCTCCATGCCATGGAGCTCGTACCCCTCAACCTCGTCTGGCACACGAGGGCGTCCATGACCCCATTGTTGCCCACGCACTCAGATCCTTTGAACAGCTCCAAAGGCTGGCTGTTGCTGCCCTCCAGGTGCACGAACAAAAGTACCGTTGCCTCCTCGAGGTCCAGCGAGTTGCCCGCCTGGAGCACCCACTGGCGCTCCACCACCGCCGCCCTGAACAGGACGTGCATCGCCCTTCTTGTGTCCCAGCATCCCTTGTTGGTTCAGGCCCCCATGAGGCCTGTTGCCCAGTCCTTGACGGGCAGCTGGCCCTTGTGGAGGACCATGTTGTTGACGATGCGGGCAATTCCGTGCTGACCGATCTTGTTGAGAAAAGAGAGTTTAAAGCAAGTACCATCGCGTAGTCACGAGTGTGTGCTTCACCCAAAAAAAAAGGGGAGGGGTAGAGTGCTCTTAAAGTGCGTGGCATTGTCGAAAAGCAAGCGTGTACTCTAGCTACAACATTGAAAAGGGGTCATGAGATTCTTGCGTCACCAAAGCCATGGCCGCTCGGGCTACCGGCTTATACACGCTCTTTGGAGGGCTGCCTCCAAAAGTGACTCCTAAAGGGAAGTGCAAGGGTCGCTATCCGATCCGCCACACGCTACGAAGGGGAACAGACGATCCCATCCCAATTCCGTCACGTCATCGGGATGGGAAAAAGGGCGGGCGTCGAGGCGAGGACCATGTGACTCATGGGGGGCAAGCTCTTGACCGCTCCTATGGCTTGCCACCGTACACGCTGGAGGTGGAAGATAGCCTTGAGCACTTGATTTTTGAGATGACTGAGGGACGTGAAGAGGCTCACGAGGGTCTTGAGCAAGAGGCTCTCGAAGAAACTCCCGAGCCTACTTCAAAGTCAACAGCGGAAGATGAACACCCTTCCGACATGGTGGATGGTGATGCCAACATCGCGAATCCTACAAAGTCGGATGAAGCAGCAGTCAAGGATGAGGTGACAAGTGACGAAGAACGTGACGATGGTGTGGCCGAAGAAGAGGAAGCTACTTCCATTGAGCTCGAAGCACATGACGTCGCCGATGACGAGAGCGACGAACAACAACCTGAAGATGACAGACACGAAACGGAAGAAGAGGAACGCACTACCATCCCCTGACCGGTTGGAAGGCGTCGTGTTCATTTTGTGGATGACTCGGACGAGTGGAGAAGAGAGTCATCTCCAACTCATGGTATCCGCGTTGAAGCTGCAAGGCAAGAGCTTGAGACAACCGACCCTGTGTGTGGATCTGTTGAGAAGCGACAGAATGATTCTAACCTACACGCCATCGAAAGGAACAACCTCCGCCGGATGGGCCTTGCCGACTCTCCAAGCATCCATCGCGCCTTTCTCAAAGCGATCCACCTTCACGAGGCCGAGGAAGATGTAACGAGGCTGAAAGACAACCTGAGCAGCGAGGACTACAATATCATCGTGTGCATCATAGGTGAAATGGTACACAGCCACGAGAAGACGGTTGTCTCTCTCAGAACAAATGTCAGCCACGCTCACACGGTGAACCGCAAACTCTCAGATGAGAACATCAAACTCCACAGAGAGCTTGTTGTCGCCTTACATCACGCTGAAGAAGAAGTCACCGCTCGAGAGATGCTCAAGGCAAAGCAACACGAAGTGGCACAGATTTATGAGGCAGCAGCGGTTCATGCGATAGGAGAGGCGGCGGAACGCCGCCTCTCCTACCAACGAGTTAACTAATTCAGTTAACTCGTTGGTATATCACATTAACGCCAAATTTTGGCAAGGCATGAACATTACACTTGGTGGGCTGTCCGAACGGCCAGCTTTTGCAGGCAAAGGGGGATCCAAAAAAACCATTAATTTACATATTGGGTTCAATTAACTACATGATTATCAAATTCATAAGATGAAACAAGAACTTCAATTGAATCATTGGCAAGTGAAGGATAAACTAGGAATATGACAATTTAGAAAGAGCGAACGGCGAGAGTTGCCTGAGAGTCGAATCATTAAGGTCGACCTAGAGCTTTGAACATTGAAACCAGGGTTGAACCTCTCATTTATGAGTCTGAAAAAGCTCGCAGTAGTATTTGCATTTACCAACCCATCACCCTCTGAGAAGTACATAGCGTGAATCTTGTCAAATTTTCATGTTCTGTGTGAGGAACGTGCAGACTAGGACCTAAGAAGCACTTGCCTTTCTCACCTTCTTTGCATCATGCTTTCTCATGTTCACCACTTTGTTGGGGGGAGGAGCTGAGGGGGAGGGTGAGAAAGTGCGTAGAAGCTTCCTAGCAACACAACCGTCGACTAGGCGTCAGTGCCTGGTCAGACGGTGACGACAGTCACAAGTCGTACACACGACGGCAAGGGTCTGGCTAGGAGACACTAGGCAAAGTGTCAGAATGCTTCAACAGTATTTGCAGAGAGAGATAACAAATGAAAGGTCCATGGTACAAGTATCTGCCGCGGCGCACGGCGGGTGTCGCACGTGGCAGTGCAAGATCTGTCCTAAAAACCAGCCCAAAACAACTGTTTTGGCCGTAACTCTGTGCACTCATGTCAGAACGCTACGCCGTCTGAACCTAGACGTGCAGGATCACAAGCCGCACGCTACGACTGGTCACATGCATGCATCCGACATCAAACAGTGGAGACACAATGCAGAAAACATGCAAATCGGGCCCACGGCCAGTCCACCGATAAACTCCTGTGTGCTGCAGAAAAACTGCAGGAGGTCCCGAGTAGCATCGAGAGCTCTGGAACAGTCGTCGGTCAGCTCCAAACTGGTAGTCCGTCACCAAATGACGCACCGGTACCACCAGGGTCCGCATCAGGGATCTGCACGAGCATGGACACGACCGAGTGGTCACAGTGAATTGTATAGGTCGACAGGAACGTCACAAATCACAACACTCCCCCATGACCCGATGGTATGCATGTCCATACACGTGTAGAAGTGAGACGAGTAAAACAACGAGTTCAACGACAGATGTGACACGGACATAGACACATCCCACACTCAGCCACTCTCAGGCAAGGGGCGAAGTCCAACAGAACGAATGGCCACCAGGAACTTTCTGCGTGCTAGTGCCTTCGTCAAGAAGTCAGCACGCTGCATGTCAGGGCCAACCCAAATGACGGAGATCACGTGTCGTTCCACCAGATCACGCACAAAGTGATGCTCAACCGCAATGTGCTTCGTGCGAGCATGAAAGACACCAGAGTTCTTCGCAATGGCAAGAGCACTCTGGTTGTCGCAACGAAGCACAATGGCGGGTACAGACTGGCCAAGCTCAAGGAACAGGCGCTGCAGCCATACCGCCTCAGCAGCCCCTCCACCCAGAGCAACGTACTCTGCCTCCGATGAGCTACGTGCAATGCAACCCTGCTTCCCATTGCGCCAGGACACAGTGGTCCCACCGAGCAGGAACATGTAACCGGTGCAACTGCGTCCATCTGGACTCCAGGCCCAGTCGCTGTCGATGTAGCCGTCAAGGACCACCGAACACTGCTAGCGAAAGCAGAGTCCGAGGTACGGTTTGGAGACCACGTACCGCACCACTCGCACAGCCGTGTGAAGGGCTCTAGCACGTGGAGTGTACAAGAACTGGACAAGGAGGTTGATGGAAAATGCGATGTCAGGACGTGTGGTAGTGGCCAGGTACATCAGAGATCCGATGAGACGGAGGTATAGGGTCACATCCACTGTCTCCCCCAGCTGTGTGGGATCGTTCACCTTCAGGGCATCCTGTCCATGAGGTGTGAGAGGTGTGGAAGCCATGGGCACTGCATCGAGGAGGTCGCTGAAGTGCTCCCCCACAACACGTGCGTATCGGGTCTGATGCGGTAATAGAGTACCACGTCTGCGGTCTCGTACGATCTCCATGCCAAGAAGCACCGCTGCAGGACCAAGGTCCTTCATCCTGTAGGCAGTCTGGAGGACAGCCTTGGCCTCCTTCACGGCCTCCAGTGAAGGAGACGCGATCAGAAGGTCGTCGACATAGAACAGGATGGCGGTGAATCGCTCAGGCGTCTGTCGGATAAAGAGAGAGGGATCTGCCTTGCTCTGTACATATCCCGCACGAGTCAGGGTGCCAGTGATCTCCTGGTTCCAACACTGAGGAGACTGCTTGAGGCCGTACAAGGATTTGCGCAAGGGCCAGACCTTGTCACCGTCCTCAAAGCCGGGTGGCTGAGCCATGGAGGAACACATTGTTCACATCCATCTGGTGCAGTTCCCAGTCATGCTGAGCCACTACACCGAACTGAGCTCGAGCTGAGGTCATGCAGTCGACAGGGGCAAAGGTGTCAGTGTAATCGATGCCCTCAATCTGATAGTACCCCTTGACAACCAAGTGAGCCTTGTGGCGTTCCAGTGAGCCATCCGGCTTCACTTCCTTGCGAAAGACCCACTTGAGCTGAATAGCCTTCCTCCCAGGTGGAAGGTCGACTAGCTCGTAAACTCCGTGCTCTCATATGGCGCGAAGCTCATCCTCGCAGGCAGCATGCCAAGTGTCAGCATCCTGTGACGAGAGAGCTTCCCTCAGTGTGCCCGGGTAAGGCGCCATGGAGGGAGAGCTCTGTGTGGCAAGACCGCACGCCTCAGTGCTAGGTCTGACGACCACAAGATCGGCTGCTGTGTCACAGGTGATATGAAACTCTCGAGTGATGAGGTCGTACCCTACGGGACACGCTGGATGTACCTCTGTGTGCTCAGTGTGGATACTCAGGCATAGGGCCTTTGTGTCGGGATCACCACTCGTAATGCTATGATTGGAGCGCCTGGGTGCGGCACCAGACACTCGTTGAGCTCCGGAGTCCAATGGCCGAAGACGACCGCCAGGCTCACGGGAGTAACCCGGGCTCGAGGGGCACTCCTCAGGCTCAGTAACGGGCACAATCATAGCTGGGGAGGGCTGAGGCAAGGGAGCTGGTGATGCCGTGCGAGGAGATGCGGGTGTGGGAGACACGAGGCTCGGTGTGACAGTAGGAGCAGGTGAGGCAGGTCCACGTACGGAGGCAGGAGTGCCAGTGGACGTAGGTGCGGTCACAGGAGTACGCACAGGTATAGGATCATGGGTACTTGTGGGGTGCGAGGGAACAGGGGTAGAAGTCGGTGGTGCTGGAGAGATCTCTGGACCGATAGCGATGATCGTTGGGTCATCTACAGCCGGAGAAGTGGATTGAGCTCGAACGGACACATCAGCCTGGCGAGCAGTGCTCGCAGGCGCAAACTCCCCCAGCCGTCGAGAAACCTCACACATAGGAACGTGTGTGACGGAGAGCGATGTAATTGAGGTCAGATTACGGTAGGTGAGGGACTCAAAGAAGAGCGCGTCACGTGACTCAACAATGCGACGACGAGCAGGCTCCCAAAAATGCCATGCCTTCGACTGCGAGGAGATGCCGACGAAGGCACACAAGCGACCTCGCGGTGAGACCTTGGATCCCTGCTGGTCCTCGGAATACCACATACAGCCAAGGATCCCCAGACGCGAGCGAGGCGCAGGTTAGCCGGTGGCCAAACCAGAGCTCATACGGTGTGACGTGGTCCGGAAGAGGACTGTGCGGGAGGCGGTTCCAGACCCAAGTCATGTAGGCGAAGCCTTCAAAAGCGAAGGACTTCGGAAGACCGCACTCAGACCGCATAGCGCGAACCGCATCCTCCATGGTGCGGTTCTAGTGCTAAAAAAAACCGTTTTGCTGAGGAGTAGCAGGAGCGGAGACCTGGTGAAAAATCGCGTGCTCGGCGAAGAAGCTGTCCATCTCGCCAAGAAACTCGCCGCTGCGATCCGAGCGGAAGGTGTGCAACGTGTGGCGGGACTGACGCTCAGCCATCACTAACCAGAGGCGAACCGCGAGAGCGGCATCACTCTTTTGGTGCAGGCTGTAGACCCACCGCATCCGGGTGAATTCATCAGTCAGGGCCAGGACGTATCGACCCCGATCGGACAGAGACTCGACAGGAAGGGGACCAAGAAGGTCCGAATGGACTAACTCGAGAGGGCGAAGTGCGTGAGAACGGGAGTCAAGGTAGGTGCAGCGATGCATCTTACCCTGAGCGCAGAAGAAACAGTCGGTCTTGTGTGGCTTCTCAAAAGAAGCCGCATCAAGCCCGAGGACGGGCTGTGTCCGAATGAGCTTCGATACAGTGTCGGAGCCTACATGACACAGGCGGCGATGAAGCAATCGCTGGTGCTCAGGAGACAGAATACTAGTGAAAAAAACACAAGCGGAAGGGAAGGGGAAGCAAGGAGTAGAATTCCGAGAGACACGATACAGGTCATCCACAACAAAGGCACGAAGGACAATGCTACGAGTGTCAATAACAGTCACAGTCGTGGACTCTGCAGTGTGCTCCACAGAGAGTCCCATCAGTGTGCAAGCACGTACAGAAAGCAAACTGAGCTCAAGGTCAGGCACAAACAACACCTTAGAAAGATGCAGGAGTGTAGACGGACCATCAAAATGAACGACCCCAACACCCTGGACTGGCAAGGACTGACCAGAGCCTGTGCGGATGGAAGGAACAGACGCGACGGGGCCGAGGACAACAAAATCACTACGACGACAAGTCATGTGATGAGTGGCAACGGAATTGATGATCCAAGTCCCACCGCAATCACGACTTTAGGACATCACTATACAACGGGCAATGGAACACTCGGCATCAGGACGCTGGGTAGTCGGTGGGGAGGAACGACAAAGAGCACAAAGGTGAGACTCATGTATCCAGTTGGTACAGTGAGGCCCATTTTCATCACATGCCGACTGTGCCCCCCCACAAGAGTCACCCCGAGCCACAAGAACAGATGGACAGACAGTCTGCGAACCACCCGACTATGACAAAATGCTCGCACCTCCCTGAAAGCGAAGCGCGAGAAGGTGTCGGAGCTCGGCGATGGTGTGGTCACGTGGGTCCGGGTCGGCGCTGCTCACCGGTAGTGAAGCGGGGACTGCTACAGTCGTGGTCGCCGCGCGCCCGGAGGATGTGTTGCTGGGCTTAGAACGGAGTGCGTGTGCAGCCTGGAGCCCGCGAGTAATCCACGCCCAATCAAGCGGCTGCTGGCACTCGGTGTAGCGATGAGCGCCTCCACAGTTGTAGCAGTGAATAGAGCGTCCACCGCTACTACCCGATGACGGCTGCTGCTGTGACTGCTGCTGACCCGAGCCACGCTTCCCCTTCTTCTTCCCCCTGCTGCTGCCGCGACACCCTGTGTCTGAGTCGGTGTAAGCGGGGTGAAAGAGGAAGAGGAAGATGAGGACGTGACGGAGAATGGAGAAGGGGACTGCAGGAGGGGCGTCGGTGGTGATGCGACGAATGCTGCAGCAAGGGGAGTCTCTTGACGGGCCACGGCTGCCTCACGGGTGGAAGTCACCTGGAGGAAAAGCTGGTGCGCCCAGGGAAGAAGCTGTAGTGAGGCAGAAAAAGGCTCGAGCACAGCATCGCTGTACCTCGTGAAGATGTCTGTGTGCTCAAGGAGAACTCCGAGCATGATCGTGCGGAGAGCCCACAGCAACTCCTGAGGTCCCAAGGCGCGTGTAGATGCGCATGGCGCGTCGCCAGTAGTCGACTGCAGGCTCGGCAGGCCCCTGAAAGAGGGAGTAAAAGGCACGAATGTGCGCAGCGCGGGTGGCGTGCGTCTCTACAGCAAGCAGGGATAACGCCAGGTCCCAGCCCGCGCGTGGATCAGCGCCAGTGCCTGTGCTCGCCTAGCCAAGGAACGAGCGGAAGTCGACGATGGTCTCGCGCGGCATGGCGTAGAGAAATCCGCGCATCGCCCTAGCCGCTGTCAGAACCTGTGCTCGGTCCGTAGTCTGATACGGACTGTGGTAGTAGGGCCACACGCCCTCTGAAGTGGCCCAAACCTGGAAGAGGATCTCCCAGCAGTCAAAGATGTCCTCGATAACATACCGTGGGGGCGGTGTCTCGAAGTCCTTGGGTTGCCGCTCCGTAGGGAGAGCAACCACAGGCTGGGAAGGAAGAGGGATGGGAAAGACACCGGGAAGAGGGAAGTCCCCGAGGTGGAGGTCAGGCGACGATCGAATCTCGGGAAAACGGGATGTGTGTGGGGGCCGAGAGCTCGTCTGAAGCTGGCGGAGGCGCTCTTGAAGCATACGAATCTCGCGCTCGGGGGAGTCGTCCTCCATGCCTGGCATCTCTGGATCCTCGTCCCAAGGATCAAGAGGCGGCGGGTCAACTCCAGCTCCTGTCTCCGATGCTTGAGCTGACTGCTGTGTAGAAGGTGCGACCCCGGCTGCTCCCTCAGAGGTCTGTCGTGGGGTCGTGGAATGACCCCGAAGAAGTTCGGTGAGTGTACGGATGGCGTCAGTCTGCTCCTGCTGCAGGCGACGCATCTCGTCCTGCTCGCTCCGCAGGTCCTCAATAGCCTGCGGACGTGGGCTCATGACCCCTGAGGTGGAAGAAGAGGGATCTAGTACCCTTTTTCCCTTGTCGCCGGACGGAGCCATGTCGCCGCTCATTATGGACCGAGACATCAATGTGGTCGAATTGCGGAAAAGTGAGCGTTTGTCGAGCAATTGCAACGCTGGCAATGTCTGACTCTCTGACCAAAAATTTCACCAAGGAAAGTGCTGACGTCAGCAGGAAGTTGCTAACGTCACCGTGACCTGATGACGTCAACAAGGAAAAATGCTGACGTCAGCTCCCATCCCCTCTTTTTTTTGTGTCAACCCTCGCGGTTGCTGCGCGAGCAGGCGTCCACTCCGTAGCAGCCACGCGGGAGCTGCACGAAAGGTGCGGAACAGCTTCCGCTCAGCTGCTGCTGCTCTTGCTTCGTCGTCAGCTGCAGCAGCAATCGCGCGGCTGCGTGCGGAGCGGCCGCCTGACGGCCACGTGTGCAGCTGTGGCAGCAGCTGCGCACTGCTGCTGCTGCTGTTGCGCGCTGCGGTTGCTGCACGCTGCTGTCGCCACCGCGCGCTGCTGCCGTCACTGGTGCTGCGCTGCTGCTGCCGCTTCTGCGCGCTGCGGCTGCTGCACCCTGCTGGGTCTCTGTTGTGCAGCTCGGTGAGAACTGTCTCACCGCTCTGATACCATGAGAAAGTGCGTAGAAGCTTCCTAGCGACGTTGCTGTCGACTAGGCGTCAGTGTCTGGTCAGACGGTGATGACAGTCACAAGTCGTGCACACGACGGCAAGGGTCTCGCTAGGAGGCACAAGGCAAAGTGTCAGAATGCTTCAATAGCATTTGCAGAGAGAGATAACACATGACAGGTCCATGGCATAAGTACATGCCGCGGGGCACGGTGGGCGTCGCACGCGGCAGTGCAAGATCTGTCCTAAAAACCGGCCCAAAACCACTGTTTTGACTGTAACTCTAAGCACACATGTCAGAATGCTACGCCGTCTGAACGTAGACGTGCAGGATCACAAGCCGGACGCTACGACTGGTCACATGCATGCATCCGGCATCAAACGGTGCAGACAGAATGCAAAAAACATGCAAATCGGGCCCACGGCTAGTCCACCGATAAACTCTTGTGTGCTGCAGAAAAACTGCAAGAGGTCCCGGGTAGCGTCCAGAGCTCTGGAACGGTCGTCGGTCAGCTCCAAGCTAGTAGTCCGTCACCAAATGACGCACTGATACCACTAGGATCCGCATCAGGGATCTGCACGAGCGTGGACATGGCCGAGTGGTCATAGTGAACTGTACAGGTCGACAGGAATGTCACAAATCACAACGGGGAGGGGGGGGGTGTCTTTTGTTTCACCCCAGCAACTTTTTAGTGGAATGTGATTGCAAAGAAAGGAACACTTAAAAAAACAATGGCCTACTTCGAGATGCGGCTGATGGCGTGAAGCATTTTCCCACGAGAAAGAATGATGAATCAACATTTCTTCTCCAGAGTGTGCTTAAGTGTAGGTAGCAATGAGTAGCAGCTCTTCTTTAGAAGGGGAACTGCCATAGTGTCGTCACTTGGTAAAAGACGAATTTGTGAATGCTTTCTTCTATATTGTCCTCACTCCGTGTGAGAGGAACTTATGAACTTGCTCTGCAATGCGCTAGTATATAGCATCGCGACAGTTTGACCAAGACATTGGAACACATGGAGAGGACTCCTTAGATTGTGAAGCCCCCACAGACTTCCTTAATTTGTGTATTCCATAGCAATAGCTCCCTGTTTAACAAGGGGAAGACTCCATGTGCTGATGAGGACTAGACAATTGTGTGCAGCAAAAGGAGCATCTTGCCACCCTTTACACACCCTTCATTCTCGCTCTGTGATGAGTGCCTTTATACCCGTAGGTTTGAGAGTGCGAGCAGTCCCAAGGTCTCAAGGAGCAGCTTTGTCTGGTCATGCACTTTCCAAGCAGCTTGCACAGCCGCAGCGGAAGCCGTACGACTGTTGGAGGACGGACTGGCGCGTGGCAGTGCTCAAGGACGAATCTATGTACGTAATGGTGAGCTGCTCTCCTGCAACGACACCCATCCACAAACACATTGGCCAGCATGTCCATTTCAATGTCCTGACCACAAATGTCATCATTGCATCTCCTTCCACCAAACAATGTGATAGTCGAGAGCAGGGGGTGGCTTGGCAAAATGATGAACGCAAGCGGGGGATGATGAATCCATCACCCCCCCCCCCCCC
>SZWC01007515.1:0-16775 GCA_023375785.1 Penium margaritaceum
AATCAGGGTGTTTAGAGTTGTCTACCCTCTTTCGAAAACCTCATGTTTTAAGCAATGTGAACTATTTATTGTCAATACGCACATGTGATTCTTTTTGTTAATACAATATAGATATAACCCTATGCACAGAATCTTTCTCTGTTACAAATTAGCGACAACCACACGCGATCATCTGCGAAGGTTGCCGGCCCATATCTGACGCCTTGTTCTGTAAGACAACGAGTCATACACATGGATTGAATGATGCTTGCAAAGTGGAATTGTGGGAGAAGAACTAGAACAGTCAAGTTTTTTGTTTTTACCCCTCGTCGTGACCGACTGAGGCGGGGGGCTACCTCAGTATTAGAGGAGCCCAGGAGTTGAGCCCGAGCCCCGAGGCCTCTAAGTCACGGTGGAGGGTAGACGTTGGGGTGTTTTCACCACAGGGCGAAACGGGAGATTACAATAAGTTGAAATTATTTGTTGTGGAGAATGAATTTAGAGATGAGGGCCGAAGCAAAGTCGTCTTCAATCGATTCTTGTTTTGCACGCGTGCGTTTTAAGTTATTTTTAGAGAGCATGATGAACACAAGCCATAAATTTCTTTTGAATGCTGTTATAAAGGTAAGATTGATCTTAGCACAAGGAGAGGAGATGGGGTCTGCCCATTGTTCTTGCCATATGAGGTGGAAGAGGGTAGCTCCGAAGATCAACCAGGCAACATTAAACATTATGGGTTTTAGGGGGGCCCATAAGTAGTTTCAGGATCTTGAGGGGTATATTAGGGAAATTAATAGTGGAGAAGGGCCCCATTCCCTGTCAAAGAGGGTGTAAGGAGCGACATAGGAGGAAGTAATGTTCTATGAATCCGTCCACTTTTTTCCTTCAGTCCAGTTCAGCGACAAACCAAGCCCGACTGGGCCTCGATTTAACTGCAAGTATTGTATTGTATCCAATTTCCAATCGCCACATCCAAACGTTTCATACCCTCCATAAACATTTTCCTTAATCGTTCGATTGTAACATGATTCTCACCTTTTTTTCTTCTTTTCTTTTCTAAATGAAAACTGGTGCGGTAGCCAGATTTTTTTGTGCCTTCAAATACCATCCAAGTTTTTGGCACAATTGCTCATGTGTAGCTTTTTAATGTTGTCACCTCTTCTTTTGCCTTCTAAAATTCCTCTAGCATCAGGAGTTGCTCATGTTCCGAGAGTACACGGGTTCTAACACACACGGAGTAGCAACGGCACACGTGATGGAGTCAAGTGATGATCCCCACTCCATCATCGAGCGGGTGACAGCGATCGGTCTTCACAGTGAGACGATGCGTGAGCTAGGCTTCCGTATTTCCTTGACTGACATTGGACTAGTTGTCGAGCGTGAGTCCCACATGGTTGTATCCACTATGCCGGTAGTTGAGGACAGTGCAGCAGATTAGACCAAGCAGATGGAGTCGCCTCATCAGCAGTAGCTCACTTGTGCCCTCGTGTTTTCATCCGTTGGTGACCATACTGATCGCATCGACGATGACAGTGGCAGTACCTATACATACAACATTTCCACAAGCTCCGCGGGCTCTGATGACTCTGCCTTCTCCTTCTCTCTCGGCAAGTGACCGCTTATCCCTCCTCGTTTCACAGACATAAGATGCGGGGGATGTGACACCTTCAGTTGCATTCGATTGTCTAGCATCTCAGCATGTTTCGAGTTTGGTCAACCCCCGAGAGGATGCAGCAGCACTGGCTACATTCGCTTCCGGTAGCAGAGACGTGTATAGATTTGGAAGTGCGAGTTCTACAGTCTGCGTGCGCGGCATCCATTGAGACAAAGTTGGTCCTTCGCAAGGCGGACATGGACCACCTCTGCATGTCTGAGGCAGCTTATGCTGACTTATAGGAGCGTGCAAAGATGCTGTAGTGGGATGTGATGGCAGCATAGGAGCGACTATCTCAACAAGGGAGGACCACTACTATCGACATGAGCTTTCCACCATCGGGATCTTCCAAACTTATCAGAGGGGAGGATCTTGTACCACCTCTGAGTATGATGTCAGTAGGAGAAACTATCACAGGAGAGGTGAGCATGCCTTCAGTTCCCGCTCTCCGGTTAGGTCGGCCGTCAGCGAATCCAAATAGTGAGGTATACGCGACAACTGCCTGTAAACGCAACGCATGGCATGAACAGTTTGTCGGTCTACGCTCGGAAAACAAAGCAATGTTGAAGCTGCGAAGCGGCTAGAATACGGGCATGTTGACAATCAAAATTGAGATTAGATGTTTACAATGCCCTCATGCCCCAGACTCACTTGTTGCAAGAATTCTGGCAAGCACCATGGGGACGTGAGAGCGGGCCAAGGGCGTTCGCGCTGCCCAAGCATCGACGATGCAACATGCGACGTACAGTGACCGACGTCAAAGACCCCTGCCAAGTCTAGCACATGTTGTGACCAAACGTTGGGACGGTCAACCACGGTTGGAGGGAGGGTGGAGGAGGGGGTAGGGTAAGCATGCAAGACAGAAAGCATTCACGCATTGGTGAAAGGACATGCCATCGTTGCCGTTGTTTGCGTGGATGTTATTCGTTTGCAATAATGTGTCCTATTTTGATACATGATAAGGGCCACCAGTACATCGTATCGTCAACGTTGAACCATTATGTAATAAACAACGTGAAGAGAGGGAGAAACTCACAACTCAATACTTGGAAGCTGCGAGGAAGATAAAGAATGCTTTGTTTTTGACTTTTCAAGCATAAAACAAATGGTATCTTGCATTGATATCAAGGACATCATACATGCACCTCGTAAACTGTAAACATATCAGCGACAACCTCGGCCAACTCTGGATGGCGGACATGTCCAACACAAGGTCCGGAATAATGTACGGCATGGTTTCATTGAAAGGGATTTTTAGCATCGTGCAATACAAAATATTATTGTAACTGTGCCCTCACTTCTAAAGGGGGAGCAAAACGTCAATAATGTTTCATCCGTACTGGGCGTACAGGCGATAACTCCCCCGAGCACATAATGTGGGACGACCTTGCCATAAGTTCCTATAAGAGCACAAATGCTCCGGTGCCCATCGTTTCGCTCCTTATATCCGCGGTGCCCATAGTCGAAAAAAAGATGACATCGGTGCCCAAAGTCGGAAACGAAGTGACGGCGGTGCCCATAGTCGAAAACGAGATGACATCGATGCCCATGATTTTCAGGGAGCGTGCGAAAACGGATTATAATGACAACTGTGCCCAGTATTTGCTCGAGGTATTCAATTGTCTTCGACTTGCATGTCGTAAACAAACCTCGAATGTAGACAGCCTGTCTTGGCAGCCGATGGTTTGTTTTTTCGAGTTCCGTTCTGCGGCAGGGAGTTCGTACAACATTGACTCATGCATGTGGACAGATTCTGGTGCGCTGTAGCAGACGTTTGCGCGTCGCTCGGAGTAGATCTTTTTTATCGCCAATGAATGCTCGCCGAAAGGACACTGCCAGATCCACGGTGGAATTTGCCAACGCCGCGCACACCTGAACCCGATGTCGGCGGCAGGTGCCGACGTCTACTGACGATGACGCGAAGAGGTTCATCAAGTGACCCGCTTTTTGTACCGGTTCGCACGATGAACCGGTCCTTTGCCGTGCGTTGAAGGTGCTTCCCCGATAGTAAAATGCGCTCAGTTCATTGCTAATACCGAAGTTTGACGACCACGTTCACAGGTCATGGACAACGACGCCCGTCGAAATGGCCTGGCACATCAGGGATGGGGTACTCCCTTGGAGGATCCTGTCGCCGTACACCAGGCATGGGTGGCATTGAAGGAGGCGTGGGACCGCTATGTCGCACGCAACGCAAGGTTGGGCTGCATTGTACCACCATGGGTCGAGACTCCGGTTTCTCCGTACCATATGGCCTGGGTTTTGGGAGTGCCCATGCCAAGTACCAGGCCGCTCAACTGTCCCGACCCATGGGAGCCGTGGATATGGTCGGAGCCACCGAGTCCGTCATGAGGAATCCATGGTAATGCCGTCGACAACTTTGGGCATGTGAGATTTATTGTGGTGAGAGTACTGGGTGTATGAGTATTATTCCACTGAAATGTTTGGGCATTTGAGCTATTTTCCATGCAGAACATTGGGTATGGCAGATGTATTTCTTGGGGAATTATGGGCACCCGAGAATTATTTCAATGACAGTCGTGGGCATGCGACGTATTTTCCATTGACAACAATGGGCATAGCAGATATATAAAACAGACAGATGTGGGTACATAACACATTTTTTCCCGAAAGTAATGGGCACGTTGTGTTCATGTGAAGTACATTTGAGGGCATAAAGTTGTACTTTCATTGTCAACGTATGGCATAGGCGAAATAAAGTATGGGCACAATTGTCTTAATGTTCAGACGATAATGGGCATGGATATCTTTTTCTTATCCAAAGTATGGACATAATTGAATTATTTCACGGAGAATCGTGGGCATGAAAGTAATAATGAAGGAGGTACTACCCAGTCCACGCTGGATCTAACCACTTCCGATCCAGTACACTGCACAGCCATAGCCAGGTGCACAAGTCACAACAACAACCCTGACGTCCCTGACATCCCAGTGCATCATAGAAGATGTCCTCATCGCTATGAACCGTGTGGACAGTGTCGTCTCCTCCCTCGTACAAGACATCGTCCCATTCACTCTCCTCTGCCTCTGCTACATTTGTACAGGCATCCAGTTGACATGTGTCGTTGTGTGTTGCTGGACAGTGGCACATTGGCACATGTGCCATTGTTCTTGGCGGCAACAGATAGGAACACAGTTTCTGACATATTAGTGTCGCACCAACTCCCATGAGGAAGATGATAGTGAAGTCTGCTTATTCACATGAACTCATCTTCTAGTTCTTTGAAACAACTGACTCAAAGAGAACGAAATGAACTTGTTCATAGTATATATGTACACTACGGAACTCCTTCAGGGACATTCACTGCATATCATTTAAGGTCACTAATGTGCACTAAAATTACAGAACACTATTATGCAGTACTACATCAAGGCAACAAAGGGAACTTGGAGACACAAGTATTGGGAATTCATGTCGTTCGTGGCATTTTTTTGGCAATGGAAACATGGACTTCAGTGACTAGCAAATGTTCTGTACAACACTTGCTCACTGTTCCATGCAGTAACAAGTCCAGCAATTGTCCCAACACATGTACCATCCCAGAGTAAAGTGCAAGGAAACACTACTCTAAGGCAGAGGTGCAATCAGGGGCCACTTGTAATCTGGCCTGCACCTCCCTGGTCCCGAATGGTGCTACGTGGGCTCTGCAAAGGACACACAAGGGTGTGAGTTAGTTAGTGCAATAGGAACATGAGTGAAAGGATGGAGAACACTTAGCGTAAATAAGCATGAACAAACTTGCCACAGGCCCAAGGAACGCGTGATGCTGTCCACCTCCGCGTGGAAAGCCATCCACAGCTCTTCACGGTCCTCACCAGCATCACGGTCCCCTTGTTCATCGTCACTGGACACTGCCACGGGGTCAGCCACCTCCTGCTCCCCCTCCCCCCCTCATCTTCCTCGTCTTCATCCCCCTCCTCACCCCCCTCCGAGTCATCTGTTTGTCCCTCCTACACACCATCCCTGCCCTCCTCGTCCTCCTCGTCCTCCCCCTGCTCCTCTTCCTCCTCCCCCTCCTCCTCTGATTCCTCGTCTGACTCTCCCTCCTTCTCAGCAGGGGGTGCATCATCAGCCTCGTTCCCGAAGTACCCCATGGCATCCACGTTTGACCTGCAGGACGCTCTCACGCGGCGCTCTGCGTCCAGCTCTGCCACGTAGGCTGTGGCCATCTGTTCTGGTGTCGGCGCCTCCATGTTTGGGCACGCACGCCGGACGTGGCCCATCTGCCCACAGCGTGCACAAATGTGCCTCTTCTTCACCTTGGCGTACCGGTCGAGTCTGACCATGGCCGGACGCTCGCGCCCACGACGTGCTCCAGGTTGCAGCCACTTCGGGTCAGCCCGCTTCACAAGTCGCATCTTCGGCAATGGGAATGGCGCGTTGTACGTCCTCTTGTAGTTGAGGGTGAGGTATCCGTAGTCCACGTAGGCCACGGGGTTGAGTGCATTCTCGAGCAAGAGACTGCATGCGTGTGGGCATGGCACCCCGTATTCACGCCACCTGCCGCACGTGCACTCCTTGCTGTTGATGTTGACGTCTCGTGGAGTGCCGTCCGCCCGCACTGCAGTGCCGCTCGTCCATGGTCCGGCCTCGTCCCCATCCAAGTCCAGGTTGTACGCGCAGCTCCTGTCGTAGTTGTTTTTCACCTTCAGGTACAGAGCCGGCGCCACGTTGTCCACAGCGTCGTGAGCCATCCTGCGACGGATGTGCCATAGCCTCTGCACAAAAACGTGGAGGTTGACAAAACAGAAGTACGGGTACATCTTTCGCAATTCCACGAGCTTCCCGTTCAGGGACTCCATGGTGTTGCTCGTGATGTGCCCGCCACGCGGCACTGGGTAGTACAGACGGCTCCAGCGCTCCTTAGGGATGCCACGCTTGCCGTTTCCATCCAGTAGGTAGTCCACAGCCCGTGGTGCTTGTCGGCGCATCTCGGCGAAGCATGCATCCAAGTCCTCCTGTGTTGTGACGTGCGCGAGATTCCAGAACAAGGACCCCGACCGGCCTTGGCAGCGGGACTGCACGTGCGCATCAGATGCCACGCGTAGTAGGTATGCATAGCACCCGCTAGTTTGGACTCCACTGCATTGGCCAGTCCTTTCTCACGGTCTGAGATGATCGTTGTTCTGTGCAGTGCTGCAGACGGGTAGACCGCTGCCACCAGCTCACAGAACCACGTCCAGTTGCGCTCGTCCTCTCCTAAAACAAGGGCGTACGCCGCTAGCATGGCGTTGTCGTTGGCGTCAAAGAACTGCATGATCAGCAGCACCTACTTGTGACCATTCTTGAGGTGCGTTCCATCTATGACGATGACTCGGCGCGAGTACTCAAAACCCTTGCGGCAGGCACTGGGTACGACGAAAACACAGTCGAACGCGCCAGTGTCCGGGTCCTTCTCAGCTTTCGCGATGGCCAGCGGGTCCACCTTCAACAGCTGCGCAAATGAAGACACGGGGTTACACACAAATTAGGAAGGAAACGGTGCGCATAACAGGTGCAAACTACAACACCTTGCGGACGTACCTCGGCCACGTAACCAGGAAACATGCTCCATGACTCGGACTTCTTTCCGTACATCTTCTCCAGGCACGCCTTTTTCGCGCGGTACAAGGTGGTATACGGTATCTTAGTGTTGCTAACCTTCGTCACGACCGCCTGCAGTGCCTTTGCAGAAGCAGAAGAGTCCTTGGCGAGGGTGCCTTGAATGTGCCGGACCACCCACCGCGTGGTGCGCACTGGGTTGCCCCGGGAGACTCGAGGATCACAGAGGTGGCCGTCTGTTAAGGACGTGATGTTGTAAGCACCGGAATTTTTGCTGTACCCCGCACGTACAACCCACGGGCACCTCTTGGTGGCGTACTGCTTGCACCGCACCACAAAACGCATGGGGTTGCTTTTGAGCCACCTGAGGGACATGCGGTTTACCACCGCATATTCTTCCACGGCAGCCTTGCATGCTGCCATAATGTCGAAGGAAGAGCCGCCCGAGAAGTTGACGTCTGCTTTCCGCTTCCTTCTGCTTGTAGGGTCGGGTTTCGGCTTCGCAATGTTATCGGACACAGTCTTTGCCATGGCGTCGGCTACCCGTGCCTCATCGTCGGAGCCGTGGGGCAGGCCCTTGGTAGAGTGCACACGACCACCTACACGCGACATCCGTAGTGGACCCTGACTTTCATGGCGTGTAGCCCCGTCCGCTGCTGTGCGGGCTGCATCCTCGTCGTCGTGAGAAGTCTGTTGCGTGAAGCAAGGTTCGTCAGTGTCGTCGAGGTCGCATTCGTCGGGTGGGAACCACGAAGACGTGATACGTCCACCACGTCTCTGGTACGTGTTCTCTGCCATCGCACGGAAACATGGGCATGCAGTGCATAAAACACGGCTGTAAATAACATTCGTGCCCGCAATCGTCTCCCATGTGCGGTGCATGAAGCCATTGTGAGGGCGTGCAACAGCATCGACGACGGACTGCACCGCAATGGCCAGCAATCCGAAACCCCCCGACGACGCGCAAGCCTGGGACCAGGAAAAACATTTTTGAGGCTTATGTCTGAGAAACAGCCGTGTGAATCACATGGACCACCTGAGTGATATGCGGGGCATTGCAATGCGGGAGATCGATGGAACTTTCAACGCGACAGGCTGTCAATACGTGGAAGGAATCCGCTGCATGACTAGGACGCGTTTCCGATGGTCGTATTTGTGAGCCGGGAAACTTCAACGAACCGTTCGTGTACACAATACCATGACGCAATGAGGCATACCGTGACCAGGTCTTACGTAGAAGCGGAATCCGTGCGACATTATGTGAACACACCCATGAATAAAGCTCGGGAGCAGTGTCAAACTATGTCCATCGGTTTTCATATTACTAGTACGGCCGCCGACAAAACGGCACAAAGTCGTGCGATAATCCACGCTTAAATGAAAGACTAATTTGTTGTAACCATGAAATATATACCAATCGTGCCCATGACGAGCAATAACCGGGGGCACAGTTTTCATGTCGGTTTTCACTATGGGCATCGATGTCATCTCGTTTTCGACTATGGGCACCGCGGTCACTTCGTTTCCGACTATGGGCACCATTGTCTGTTCGTTTTCGACTATGGGCACCGAAGCTTTTTCTGGCAAAACGATGGGTATATAACTACTCCGTCCTTATGGCTACATCGTCCCCATTATAGGAAGGACGGAGTAGTTATATACCCATCGTTTCGCCAGAAAAGGCTTCGGTGCCAATAGTCGAAAACGAACCGACAATGGTACCCATAGTCGGAAACGAAGTGACGGCGGTGCCCATAGTCGAAAACGAGATGACATCGATGCCCATAGTGAAAACCGACATGACAACTGTGCCCCCGGTTATTGCTCGTCATGGGCACGATTGGTATGTATTTCATGGTTTCAACAAATTAGTCTTTCATTAAGACGTGGATTATCGCACAACTTTGTGCCGTTTCGTCGGCGGCCGTACTAGTAACATGAAAACCGATGGACATGGTTTGACACTGCTCCCGAGCTTTATTCATGGGTGTGTTCACATAATGTCGCACGGATTCCGCTTCTACGTAAGACCTGGTCACGGTATGCCTCATTGCGTCATGGTATTGTGTACACGAACGGTTCGTTGAAGTTTCCCGGTTCGCAAATACGACCATCGGAAACGCGTCCTAGTCATGTAGCGGATTCCTTCCACGTATTGACAGCCTGTCGCATTGGAAGTTCCACCGATCTCCCGCGTCGCAATGCCCCGCATATCACTCAGGTGGTCCATGCGATTCACACGGCTGTTTCTCAGACGTAAGCCTGAAAAATGTTTTTCTTGGTCCCAGGCTTGCGCGTCGTCGGGGGGTGTCGGATTGCTGGCCATTGCGGTGCAGTCCATCGTTGATGCTGTTGCACGCCCTCACAATGGCTTCATGCACCGCACATGGGAGACGATTGCGGGCACGAATGTTATTTACAGCCATGTTTTATGCACTGCATGCCCATGTTGCCGTGCGATGGCGGAGAACACGTACCAGAGACGTGGTGGACCTATCAAGTCTTCGTGGTTCCCACCCGACGACTGCGACCTCGACAACACTGACAAACCTTGCTTGACGCAACAGACTTCTCACGACGACGAGGATGCAGCCCGCACAGTAGCGGACGGGGCTGCACGCCGTGAAAGTCAGGGTCCACTGCGGATGTCGCGTGTAGGTGGTCGTGTGCACTCTACCGAGGGCCTGCCCCACGGCTCCGACGATGAGGCACGGGTAGCCGACGCCATGGCGAAGACTGTGTCTGATAACATCGCGAAGCCGAAACCCGACCCTGCAAGCAGAAGGAAGTGGAAAGCAGACGTCGACTTCCCGGGCGGCTCTTCTTTCGACACTATGGCAGCATGCAAGGCTGCCGTGGAAGAATATGCGGTGGTAAACCGCATGTCCCTCAGGTGGCTCAAAAGCAACCCCATGCGTTTTGTGGTGCGGTGCAAGCAGTACGCCACCAAGAAGTGCCCGTGGGTTGTACGTGCGGGGTACAGCAAAAAGTCCGGTGCTTACAACATCACGTCCTTAACAGACGGCCACCTCTGTGATCCTCGAGTCTCCCAGGGCAACCCAGTGCGCACCACGCGGTGGGTGGTCCAACACATTCAAGGCACCCTCGCCAAGGACCCTTCTGCTTTTGCTAAGGCACTGCAGGCGGTCGTGAAGAAGGTTGGAAACACTAAGATACCGTATACCACCTTGTACCGCGTGAAAAGGCGTGCCTGGAGAAGATGTACGGAAAGAAGTCCGAGTCATGGAGCATGTTTCCTGGTTACGTGGCCGAGGTACGTCCGCAAGGTGTTGTTGTCGTTTACACCTGTTATCCGCACCGTTTCCTTCCTAATTTGTGTGTGATCCCGTGTCTTCATTTGCGCAGCTGTTGAAGGTGGACCCGCTAGCCATCGCGAAAGCTGAGAAGGACCCGGACACTGGCGCGTTCGACCGTGTTTTCGTCGCACCCGGTGCCTGCTGCAAGGGTTTTGAGTACTCGCGCCGAGTCATCGTCATGGATGGAACGCACCTCAAGAATGGTCACAAGCAGGTGATGCTGATCATGTAGTTCTTCGACGCCAACGACAACGCCATGCTAGCGGCGTACGCCCTTGTTTCAGGAGAGGACGAGCTCAACTGGACGTGGATCTGTGAGCTGGTGGCAGCGGCCTACCCGTCTGCAGCACTGCAGGGAACAACGATCATCTCAGACCGTGAGAAAGGACTGGCCAATGCAGTGGAGTCCAAACTAGCGGGTGCTATGCATACCTACTATGCGTGGCATCTGATGCGCAACGTGCAGTCCCACTGCCAGGGCTGGTCAGGGTCCTTGTTCTGGAATCTCGCGCACGTCACAACACAAGAAGACTGGGATGCATGCTTGGCCGAGATGCGCCGACAAGCACCACAGGCTGTGGACTACCTGCTGGGTGGAAACGGCAAGGCGGGCATCTCCAAGGAGCGTTGGAGCCGTCTGTACTGCCCAGTGCCGCGTGGCGGGCACACCACAAGCAACGCCAGGGAGTCCCTGAATGGGAAGCTCGTGGAATTGCGAAAGGTGTACCCGTACTTCTGTTTTGTCAACCTCCACGTTTTTGTGCAGAGGCTGTGGCACATCCGTCGCAGGATGGCTCACGACGTTGTGGACAACGTGGCGCCGGCTCTGTACCTGAAGGTGAAAAACAACTGCGACAGGAGCCGCGCGTACAACTTGGACTTGGACGGGGACCAGGCCGGACCATGGACGAGCGGCACTGTAGTGCGGGCGGACGGCACTCCACGAGACGTCAACATCAACAGCAACGAGTGCACGTGCGGCAGGTGGCGTGAATACGGGGTGCCATGCCCACACGCATGCAGTCTCTTGCTCGAGAATGCACTCAACCCCGTGGCCTATGTGGACTACGGATACCTCACCCTCAACTACAAGAGGACGCACAACGCGCCATTCCCATTGCCGAAGATGCGACTTGTGAAGCGGGCTGACCCGAAGTGGCTGCAACCTGGAGCACGTCGTGGGCGCGGGCGTCCGGCCACGGTCAGACTTGACCGATACGCCAAGGTGAAGAAGAGGCACATTTGTGCACGCTGTGGGCAGATGGGCCACGTCCGGCATGCATGCCCAAACATGGAGGCGCCGACAGCAGAACAGATGGCCGCAGCCCGCGTGGGAGAGCTGGACGCAGAGCGCCGCGTGAGAGCGTCCTGCAGGTCAAACGTGGACGCCATGGGGTACTCCGGGGACGAGGCTGATGATGCACCCCCTGCTGAGGAGGAGGGAGAGTCAGACGAGGAATCATAGGAGGAGGGGGAGGAGGAAGAGGAGCAGGGGGAGGAGGAGGAGGAAGAGGAGGGCAGGGATGGTGTGCAAGAGGGACAAATAGATGACTCGAAGGGGGGTGAGGAGGGGGATGAAGACGAGGAAGATGAGGGGGGGGAGGGGGGGCAGGAGGTGGTTGACCCCGTGGCAGTGTCCAGTGACGATGAACAGGGGGACCGTGATGCTGCTGAGGACCATGAAGAGCTGTGGATGGCTTTCCACGTGGAGGTGGACAGCATGACGTGTTCCTTGGGCCTGTGGTATGTTTGTTCATGCTTATTCACACTAAGTGTTCTCCATCCTTTCACTCATGTTCCTATTCCACTTACTAACTCATACCCTTGTGTGTCCTTTGCAGAGCCGACGTAGCACCGTTCGGGACCAGGGAGGTGCAGGTCAGATTACAAGTGGCCCCTGATTGCACCTCTGCCTTAGAGTAGTGTTTCCTTGCACTTTACTCTAGGATGGTACATGTGTTGGGATAATTGTTGGACTTGTTACTGCATGGAGCAGTGAGCATGTGCTGTACTGAACATTTGCTAGTCACTGAATTCCATGTTTCCATTGCCAAAAAAATGCCACGAACGACATGAATTCCCAATACTTGTGTCTCCAAGTGCCCTTTGTTGCCTTGATGTAGTACTGCATAATGGTGTTCCGTAATTTTAGTGCACATTAGTGACCTTAAAATGATATGCAGTGAATGTCCCTAAAGGAGTTCCGTAGTGTACATATATACTATGAACAAGTTCATTTCGTTCTCTTTGAGTCAGTTGTTTCAAAGAACCAGAAGATGAGTTCATGTGAATAAGCAGACTTCACTATCATCTTCCTCATGGGAGTTGGTGCAACACTAATGTGTCAGAAACTGTGTTCCTATCTGTTGCCGCCAAAAACAACAAGATATGTGCCAATGTGCCACTGTCCAGCAACACACAACGACACATGTCAACTGGATGCCTACACAAGTGTAGCAGAGGCAGAGGAGAGTGAATGGGACGATGTCTTGTACGNGTGTTCTGTAATTTTAGTGCACATTAGTGACCTTAAATGATATGCAGTGAATGTCCCTGAAGGAGTTCCGTAGTGTACATATATACTATGAACAAGTTCATTTCGTTCTCTTTGAGTCAGTTGTTTCAAAGAACCAGAAGATGAGTTCATGTGAATAAGCAGACTTCACTATCATCTTCCTCATGGGAGTTGGTGCAACACTAATGTGTCAGAAACTGTGTTCCTATCTGTTGCCGCCAAGAACAACAAGATATGTGCCAATGTGTCACTGTCCAGCAACACACAACGACACATGTCAACTGGATGCCTACACAAGTGTAGCAGAGGCAGAGGAGAGTGAATGGGACGATGTCTTGTACGAGGGAGGAGACGACACTGTCCACATGGTTCATACCGATGAGGACATCTTCTATGATGCACTGGGATGTCAGGGACGTCAGGGCTGTGGTTGTGACTTGTGCACCTGGCTATGGCTGTGCAGTGTCCTGGATCCGATGTGGTTAGATCTAGCGTGGACTGGGTAGTACCTCTTTCATTATTACTTTCATGCCCATGATTCTCCGTGAAATAATTCAATTATGTCCATACTTTGGATAAGAAAAAGACATCCATGCCCATTATCGTCTGAATATTAAGACAATTGTGCCCATACTATATCTCGCCTATGCCATACGTTGACAATGAAAGTACAACTTTATGCCCTCAAATGTACTTCACATGAACACAACGTGCCCATTCCTTTCGGGAAAAAATGTGTTATGTTCCCACATCTGTCTGTTTTATATATCTGCTATTCCCATTGCCGTCAATGGAAAATACCTCGCATGCCCACGACTGTCATTGAAATAATTCTCGGGTGCCCAGAATTCCCCAAGAAATACATCTGCCATACCCAATGTTCTGCATGGAAAATAGCTCAGATGCCCAAACATGTCAGTGGAATAATACTCATACACCCAGTACTCTCACTACAATAAATCTCACATGCCCAAAGTTGTCGACGGCATTACCATGGATTCCTCATGACGGACTCGGTGGCTCCGACCATATCCACGGCTCCCATGGGTCGGGACAGTTGAGCGGCCTGGTACTTGGCATGGGCACTCCCAAAACCCAGGCCATATGGTACGGAGAAACCGGAGTCTCGACCCATGGTGGTACAATGTAGCCCAACCTTGCGTTGCGTGCGACATAGCGGTCCCACGCCTCCTTCAATGCCACCCATGCCTGGTGTACGGCGACAGGATCCTCCAAGGGAGTATCCCATCCCTGATGTGCCAGGCCATTTCGACGGGCGTCGTTGTCCATGACCTGCGAACGTGGTCGTCAAACTTCGGTAGAAGCAGTGAACTGAGCGCATTTTACTATCGGGGAAGCACCTTCATCGCACGGCAAAGGACCGGTTCATCATGCGAACCGGTACAAAAAGCGGGTCACTTGATGAACCTCTTCGCGTCATCGTCAGTAGACGTCGGCACCTGCCGCCGACATCGGGTTCAGGTGCGCGCGGCGTCGGCAAATTCCACCGTGGACCTGGCAGTGTCCTTTCGGCGAGCATTCATTGGCAATAAAAAAGACCTGCTCCGAGCGACGCGCAAACGTCTGCTACAGCGCACCAGAATCTGTCCACATGCATGAGTCAATGTTGTACGAACTCCCTGCCGCAGAACGGAACACGACAAAACGAACCATCGGCTGCCAAGACAGGCTGTCTACATTCGAGGTTTGTTTACGACATGTAGGTCGAAGACGATTGAATACCTCGAGCGAATACTGGGCACAATTGTCATTACATTCCGTTTTCGCATGCTCCCTGAAAATCATGGGCATCGATGTCATATCGTTTTCGACTATGGGCACCGCGGTCACTTCGTTTCCGACTTTGGGCACCGATGTCATCTCGTTTTTTACTATGGGCACCGCGGATATAAGGAGCAAAACGATGGGCACCGGAGCATTTGTGCTCTTCTCATAATGGGGGCAATGCAGACATCGTCCAGCAAAGATAGGGGCAACTTGTAAGTCCACTCGACAGCGTCATGCAGACGCTCCCAACGGACGCAACGACAAAACGGCCAGGGCTACATACTCTTGCGTTAAGAGTGGGGTCCCACACACTTAAGGTAATGGGATTACAAAGGGTACATGTAAGGATGAACCACAAAATGTTAATGTGTATATGCCCTACTTGGCATTTGGAAGAATAAAACTACTTTACCCAAAGTTTGACAGAATAAGACTCCCCTCCCCAGCGTTCGGAAAATAAGACTTCCCTACCCACGAACAACATGTCGACGCTCCATGCGATGCAGGAAGACATGCTGACACGCACAAACCCCTGTTTTGAGGGATTTACGAGTGTTTGGAAGGGAACCTGCTTGGCTTCGCTACAGTGGAGCCTAGTAGTAGCCATCGCAAAACTAAAACCCTGAAACCCTAAAGGTATCATGGTGGGATTTGACTATGGTTTTCATGCAAAAAGTGGGGGTTTTGTGTGTTAGAGACAAAGAGTATGAGTGTTTCCGCTTGATCTCGAGAATAGGCATTTTTGTTCAGTCGGGATTCTCATATGGGAGCGAGAATTGCAAGGGGGCTGACATGCCCACCTCGATTCGCTCGATCAGCGGCGCATGCCGGTGACCGAGCATGGTGAAGCAAGTGGGCAGTCTAGTTTTATTTTTAGATGCCGGGCGGGGGAGTCCTGCTCTTTAAGGCACTAAATAGGACGTCCATGTGCCCTTGCACATTGGGTAGAAGAGTTTGTTGTGCCCCTTCTATAAACATAAAATTGAATTTCCCGTAAATATTCAAACTTGCCAAAGAAGGGCTTCTGCGGATTCATTCCTTCTTGGTGTTTGAATCCCATTACGGTCTCACACTTCCCCTAATGGGATTTTCCTTGGTCAAGACAGCATGGCAAGTTACAAACATGATCTGATGATTCCACTGCCTGTGCGACATGACCGACTTTGCGACGTGGCCAAAAAATCCAGGAGTATGTGGATTTGCGACATAACCAACACTACCGCTTGATGCCATCCCCCCAAGGGAGAGTTCCCGTCCTTGTTTCCTCGCTTGAAATCCTCTATGCGGACCAGCAACCCACCTTGGGTTAACGTAATGGGATTATGGAGATCTTTGAGCATTTGAAACAGTGACCCGTGTATTGTTTTTGGAAGTCCTCTCATGTAACCATTGGGTGAACTTGCTTCTCTACTTGGTGTGCCTGTTATGCTAGTAAACCGTTGTCGGCTAGGTGGCAACATCGATGACATAGGAGTGGTCATGGTAATCTTCATGCGTTTTTATTGTGTGCTTCATCCAGTAAGCGGCAGTTACCACTCCACCCCGTTACGTTCTACGGTCAACTTGAAAAATGACCGCCTACAAATACACACGTTGTGACTACCTTGCAACCGTCGTCTGTGGTACACTCTTACACCTAGCGTCACACTGGCTCCCCACCCGTCGCTCCAACCTCCAATTGTGCCTTGACCAGCAGGGTGCCTCACACGCATCCAAGCGACATGGCGGCACACTCGAATCGTTTCTATGACACGAGTGCAAATGGACGCTCTCACAACGAGAAAGAAAACCATCTTGTTGGGCAACTTCACCTTGCAACAATGGAGAAGCAAGCATGGTTTGTTTTGCTTACCATAATGGGCATGGATGACAATGACGTCCAATTTGTCAGAACATGGCTTGCTAGTTTCTGTGACACCGGGAAGCAGCGGATGGACGAGGAGGTTCTAGTCACAAAGC
>SZWC01007515.1:32372-65216 GCA_023375785.1 Penium margaritaceum
CTCCTCCTTATGAAATCTAATTTCAAGAAAACATGTGCCTGACCGCAATCACGATTTGTGAATGGCATAAACATGCATGACAGGGTTCTAAAATCCAAGAAGGGCACTGAGTACGCTATAAACATAGGGTCACCTCGTTACATCCCCATTCCTTCACCAGAGGCATGCCCAAGGTAATCTTGGACAAGAAATTGTTGAAACCCCCAATGCAAAGTTTGGCCTCTGGTTCCCCTTAAGTGTACCAAAACCTCACGCTGACATATTCCTTGGTGGTCAGCCAGAATCTTCTCTACCTCAAACTCCTCGTTGTCTTCCACTTGGGAAGTAGGAAGTGGATTTGTCCCGTGACCCATTAAGAAGGTGTTAGGATTGCGATAGACACAAAGCAAGATGATGTGGAACACTGGATGAATGGTCTAACGAGCTAGAAGCTTGAGCTTGTAGGACACAATTGATCGCTTCTCCATTTGTGGACCCAACCATTGAGGCTTGAGCTTTGAGTTCCTAACCCTAATCAGCAATAGATTGGTGGAGTTTAACATCATCTGATTGCCAACATGAAAACTCCTCCAAAAACTGTTGAAAGTGTTCCTTTTGCTTTTGTGCCTTCAATAGTTGTTACCGCACAATGTTCCATGTGGAGGAAAACCCATGAACAATCTGTTGCACAATAGGACAAGAAGATGCTATAGCAAGGGCGGCTGGACTTAGGAGATATGGTTAATGGAGAGCTCTTTACACGTTTTTTTTTTTCCAGTGTGTCCCTGTGGTGTATGATTTTGTCCTGTATGAAGCATTTGATCCCTCTCAGTGCATGATCATGTTCTATATAGAATGGTGGACCTCTACCCATATGGGAGGGGATCAAGTGTGTGTGGGTAGTGTATGAGGATGATGCGCTCGTTCTCCATACAAAAATACACTTATCACACACCCAGTACATGATATTGTTCCACATGGAACCTTTGATCCCCGCACCTATGGGGGTTCCAGTGCGTGGGGTTAGTGTATGAGGGATAGTGCGCTATGTTTCCATGTAATATTGAATTGATCACGCACACAGTGCGTGATTTCATCTTGTGTAAGACATTTGATCCCCATCTCTATGGGGGGTACGTGGGTGCTATGTAAGAGGGAAGTTTGCTTGTTCTCCATACAAAAATACACTTATCTTGCACCCAGTGCATGACTTTGTCTTGTATGGATCATTGACCCCCACTCCTATTGGGGGGTCCAGTGCATGGGACTAGTGTATGGAGATAGTGCGCTCGTCCTCTATAAAAAAAAAACGCTGATCATGCACTTCGTGCGTGATTTGGCTTATGTGGAACCTTCGAACCCCACTGCTATGGGGGGAGGTCCAGTGCGTGAGGGTAGTGTATAAAGGCAGTGCGCTTGTTTCTTACGAAAAAATACACTGATCACACACTTGGTGTGTGATTTTGTCCTGTACAAAAAATTAGGTCCCCACTCCTAAAGGGGATTCCAGTGCGTGGGGCTAGTGTATAAGGACAGTGTACTCATTGTCCATACAAAACTATACAGATCATACACTCAGTGTGTGATTTCGTGTTTTATGGGACCTTTGAACACCACCTCCATGGAGGGTCTAGTGCTTGGGGCTAGTGCATGAGGGCAGTGTGCTCCTTTCCCATATATAAATACACTGATCGCACACTCACTGCATGATTTTGTCTAATATGGAACATTGGACCCCCCCCTTGTGGGGAGGTCCAGTGCGTGGGGTTAGTGTATGAGGGCACAATGCTCATTCTCTACATGGAAATACACTTATCAGACACTTGGTGCGTGACTTTATCTCATATGGAACCTTGGTCTCCAACTCCAATCGGAGGGGGTCCAGTGCGTTGGGATAGTGTATGAGGGGATTTTCCTCGTTCCCCATACAAAAACACACTGATCACGCACTCAATGAAAGATATTGTCTTACATAGGACCTCTGATCTCCACTCCTATGGGGGGTGCAGTGAGTGGGGTTAGTGTATGAGGGCAGTGCGCGCGATTCCCACATAAGAATACCCTGATCACACACTCATTGCGTGATCTTGTCTTGTATAATATGTTGGATCTCTACCCCTATGGTGGGGGTCCAGTGTGTGGGTGCTTTGTAATAAAGCAGTGTTGGAATGATGCTCCTCACCATGGCAGGAGTGACTCCAAAAAGGAACACCAAAAAGACAAGCCTTAGTGGCTTAGTGGTTAATGGTGTCCACCTCTAGAGGCAGGGGCCCGGGTTCCAGTCCCACAAGATGAAATTATGTCCTGCCTCAAGGGAGGTGGAAAATAGATGCCAAGAAGCTAGCTCAACCTCTAGAGTTCCTCTTTAAGATTCTAGAAGGCCAGGTGAGGGTCCAGGAAGGTGGCACACCTTCTAGAAGGGGTGANTTGTCCTACAAGGCATCTAGAGGTGTCTTGGTCTTCTGGACACCTTCCCTCCTACTAGAAGCAAGCTGAGGAATCTAGGAAGGGGCAGAAGCTTCTAGAGGAGGGAAGGGATGCCTTCCTAGGTGGGAAAAGGACAGCCTACCAAGGAGCACTCTAGAAGCCATAGAATCTGCTAGGAAGCTCCAAATCTGGCATGCTTTGGTGTTCTGGAAATCTTAGATCAGTGGCTATAAAATTCCACTGCTTGTGAGCCTTGATCAAGTGTTAATTACCATCCAATTGAGGCCAAAACTATTGCCTCACTCTCTGACCAGATTTTGCCATCCTTGGAACCAGTTGCCTCCACAGTTTCAGTCTCTTCAAAAACAGTTGGTGGTGTGAAACAGCCACTGCTAGGGACCCTCCAGGGTGCACACTCACCCTCAGGCCAACAAGCAGTGTGCTTGTTCTCCATAGAGAAATACACCAATCTTGCACCCGATGTGTGACTTTGTCTTACATAGATCATTGATCCCCACTCCTGTGGTGGGTCTTGTGCGTGGGGCTAATGTATGAGGATAGTGTGCTCTTTCTCCACACAAAAATACACTGACATGCATTAAGTGTATGATTTTTTCTTATGTGGAACCTTAGATCCCTACTCATATAGAGGGGGCCCAGTACATGGGCGTACTATGTGAGAGCATTGCGCTCGTTTCATATGGGAAGATACAGTGACCACATACTCATGGAGTAATTTTGTCTCATATGGAACATTGGACTCGCACTCCTAGAAGATAATCCATTGTGTGGGGCTAGTGTGTGAGGAGATTTTCCTTGTTCTCCACATAGAAATTCAGTGAGCACGTACTCAGTGTGTGATTTTGTCTTATATGGGACCTTTGACCCCAACCCCCATCAGGAGGTCTAGTGCATGGGACTAGTGCATGAAGGGGGTGTGCTTGTTTTTGTTGGCTCTTGTGGGTGTGGAGGCATCCTCAAGGATGCCTAGCTCTCATTGAAGCACGCTACCAATGCTTGGGCAGCCAATGGACACCAATGGTGAAGAGTGGAGCACAAAGATCACGGGCAAGAGTGGGCAGAACACGTCGCATTCAGTAGATCTGAATAGAAAAACGTTTTTGCTGGTTAGCATAGTGAAAGTACATCATATACGTATAGCCTGTGATCTAAGCGTTCCAAAGAATCCAAGAACGCCCGAATCGGAGCAGTAGAGCCCCTGTTACGGCCGTCCAAGTAACCCTTGGTGGAGCCGCCCACCTTGCCTTGCACTCTAGGCAACGAGAGGCGCTTCGACGATGACCAGTCGAAGCGCCTTTCCTCGCCCAGGTTTCAATGAGAAGTTCACCCTGGTCAAGGAGAGTCTTCTGGTTGCTTCATTTATGGCCCTGGTGCATTTGGGGGTTGTTGGGGACGAACTCAGACCACTGGTGGTGGATTATCTCGCCACCTATGGCGGGTACCAGATTCCACCACCCCAACAGCCGAATTTTGGGCTAGGCTAACTTTCTGAATACTCACTCAAATGGAGCGATTCAAAGCTCTATCCTGCATGGAAAAATCCAATAAATGTAAATCTAAAGTCAGATAGGGTCTTTAACCACTCCTCAGTGGTCTAACCAGGGATTACGCTCAACGACACTCATCGCAAGGGGTACACCATATCAACAATCTCCCCATTGCACCGCAGCCTTGATGTCCTGTCCTTCGAGCATGTAGGATTTTTAAACTTCACAGCACAGACTGAGCTCCATACAGCTCACGTCGTGCCTTTCCTTGGGCTGTGCCTTGTTCATGGCGTCGGCGAGCATGCGCTTAGTGCCACAATGCACAGTAGCTGCATCTCCCTTCGCCACCAAGTCCTGCGCGTAGTGATGCCGGATCTCGATGTCCTTGGTCCTCCTGTGCAGCACTGGGTTCTGGGTCAGGCTGATGGCACTCATGTTGTCAATGTTGAGTACCGTTGGCTTCCTTTGCGGCACGCCGATCTCCTTTAGCAGCCATCGCAGCCACACTGCCTCCTTTGTGGCTTCCGCGAGTGCAATATACTCTGTTTCGGTGCTGGACAGTGCAACACAGTCCTGCTTCCTGCTTGCCCATGAAATTGCTACACCACCAAGCACAAACACGTATCTAGAGGTTGATTTTCTTTCATCCACATCACCAGCTCAGTCGGTATCGGAGTAGCTGACCAACTCGAGGGAGTCATCACGTGCTCCCCCTCCAAACACGAGTCGCGACTGTTTTGTCGCCTTCAGATAGCTGAGGATCCGCTTCACCGCTTGCCAATGCAGCGGCCTAGGGTCAGCAACAAAGCAACTTAATTGGTCCTCCGCAAAGGCCAGGTTGGGCCGCGTTGCCACCATGGCGTAAGTGATGCTCCCCACCGCGGACTGGTATGGCACACTTACCATCTCCTCCTTCCCCTCGTCCGTGCTCGGGCCCATGCTCTAGCTCAACTCACATGTGGTGGTCATGGGTGTGCCGATGGGATTGCACTCCTCCATGTTGTAGCGGCGGATTACCTCTTGCACGTACCTTACCTGCCCCATCTCGAGCGTGCATGCCTTGTGGTCCCTCTTGATGGCGACGCCGATGTAGTACTCGAGCTCGCCCATGTCGGTCATTTTGAGCCGACCGCCGAGCTGCCGCTTCAGGTTCACCAACTCCTCCATGTCTGATGATGCGAGGATAAGGTCATCTACGTAAAGGACCACGATCTGGTGCAACCCCAGCTGCTTCTGCACGTACACGCTCTGATCCGCTTTGTAGCGCTTGAAGCCAAGCTCGGCCATGAAGCCGTCTATTTTCAGGTACCACATGAGTGGTGCTTGCTTCAGTCCGTAGAGCACCTTGCAAAGCCGGCACACCTTTCCTGGCGGCACGTCCACCCCCTCCGGTACCTCCATTAGGACCTCCTTGTCCAGGTCGCCGTTGAGGAGCGCGGTTTTCACGTCCATTTGGTGAACTTCGTAGTCCCACGCCACCGCCACTAAGAAGATGGAGCGGATGGAGGCAAACTTTGCCACCGGTGCGAAGGTTTCTTCATAGTGTTCACCCTTCCGTTGGGCGTACCCCTTCGCCACCAACCGCACCTTGTATCGCTCCACAATCCCCTCCTTGGTGAGTTTCTTCTTGAAGATGCACTTGGAGCCGATGATTTCCGCACCCTCCGATTTGTCAAACAACTGCCAAGTGCCATTCTCTTTGTGGGAGGAGAGCTCAAATTTTATAGCTCCCTCCAACTCAGCCCCATCCTTCCAATGCAATGCCTCCTTGACGGTCTTGCACTCCTCTTGCACAAAAACTGCCCAAGTGAACCCGGTCCAGATGCCCTCCGTGGCATCGTACCGTTTTTCCGTCCTCGTTGCGCGTTCGCTTCTCCCGGGCTGTTGCTGGTACTGCCGCCGCTACTGCTGCTACTACCCTCTTGCGGCGCCACTTGTACCGCTGGCCTGGTCCCCCTCTCTCAGTGACCGTGGAGATGCAGGCTCACTCCCCGCCTCCTCATTAAGCTCCTCTGCAGCCGGCGCTTCGGACTCAATGTCTGAGTTGGCTGAATGCAAATCAACCACTCCCCCATCCCCCGGACGATTTCTGCAGGTTGGAGCCGCTCGGACGTCACCCTCTTTTGCGTCCTCCGGTGTCTCCCCTTCAAGGAGTTGCAGCCACTCCCCACACTTGGAGAGACCCGCATCCTTATCTGTCCAACGACTGTCCTCGTTGAACGTGACGTCATGACTCTTCACAATCTGTTGCCACCGCAGGTCGAAGAGCCGGTACGCCTTGCTCCTACTATTGTACCCGACGAAGATGCATCGGCGAGTCCGCGAGTCTAGCTTGCCCCTGCCCTCACGTGCCTGCACAAGAGCATGTGCAACACAACCAAACGTGTGAAGGTGTGTCACAGTTGGCTTCCTCCCGCTCCACACTTCTTGTGGCGTCTTCCACACCTTGGACTCCGTGTCTTTTTGCGGCTTTGTCGTCGTCAGGTTCATGATGTACGCCGCTATCCGTGCCGCCTTGTCCCAGTACCATTGTGCAAGGCCGGCATCGCTCAACATGGACCAGACCATGTTGAGGATGGTGTGGTTCACCCTCTTGGCGACGCCAATCTGCTGTGGAGAGTGTGGCATAGTTTTCTGCCACGTAATCCCCTTGCTCTTCATCCATGCCAAGCAGCCCTTGTACTCGCCACCGTTATCGCTCCGGAACGCCTTCACAATCAACCCTGTTTGCCACTCCACTGCCACCACAAACTCCTGCATACATGTCAAGACATCACTCTTCCTCTTGATGATGTAGAGGTAGAGCTTGCGGCTGTGATCGTCGATGAAGGTCACGAAGTAGCGAACGCCCCCAATGGAGCTCTTGAATGGTCCGCACACGTCAGTGTGGACCACTTCCAACTTCGCCAAATACACGCATCCCACTTGAGCAACGTGACTGACAACAGCTTCCTCTAGAAAGTGGGACTCCTCAGAGACGTGTATGCAAATCGTATCCTTCTTAAGTGGTTGAAGATACACAGATAGCGCGCGGCCTTAGAGGCCATTGCCAATGCTCTAGAAAAATCAGAGTTAAGTTCACTTTTACCAACCTATTATCCAACGTCGGGAAGAGCATCATGGATCTTGACCATGATCGCTAGTTGCAATGTCTGGTCGCTCATGAGGTAACCTACAAGTGCGATGGACTTGACAGGGCATAGCAAAGGTGTGGATACGACAGCAATTGCAGCGTGCCATAGGTGCTAATGCCACCGCTAGTGGAAGTAAGGACTTTCCTTCCTTGACAACATTGGAACTGGTCATGATACGTCCTTCCTCCACAATGTGGATACCTTTTAGAAGGAAGTGAAGCTGACTGATTAGTTGAATTTCATGGAGCACGTTCTGTGTGTACAAGGGTCCAATCGGTCAGTGGGGCAACCTTGCCATGACGTGGCTTGAGGAAAATCTCTTGAAGTACGCGGTCAAGAGTGGGGTGCACAGCAGCCACACCTAGAGTGGTAGTCCATGCCGTATTGGGGTTTTTGTGTCACTATGCACACAAAGTGTATCCAGCGTGAAGAGGCACGATGCGCCTTTCATAAGATCAATGGCTTTTCGCAACTTGATATCCCGCTTGAGGCCTACTTGAGCAAGTTCATCAAACTTGTGGAGGAATCAAAGACCTTCATCATGGGCAATGGAACCAAAACCTTCAGGTACCCATAGTTCTTGTTGCTGGAGTACTTATGTGATGGTCTCTCCAGTGACCACAATAGCAATGGGCCATGCTTGGACAAGCTGGAGGGCGCTGCATGGCTACATGCGTGAAGTGTATTTTGTAAACCCGAAGCACTACTCGAATGCATGATTGAACACGTGTGCACAGCAAGGCCATGACATGTGCATGGACACAATAGGGACTGGAGGGTAAGCCCGGCAGTGGGACAGGGTCAAGGGGAAGCAACCTAATAATCCTCTAGCTAAGAAGACTTGTGGACACTAGGCCCCTAACCACAAGTGCAGCCGCGACAATGACAAGCTGTAGATGGCGTACAACATTGCTTGTGTAATGGACTCTGCCAAAACTACATGCAGCTTGGCCACTTTAGGTCTCAATGCACCAAGGATACTGCTAGTGGATGAGAGGCCTTGGCTTTGTCTACATCCGCAGCACCTTGTGCAAATGCTGCAACAGGAGGCCGGGGACAAAGCCGTGGACAGAGCCGCGGCTGCGGCAATGGGCCCGGCCGTGGAAGTGGACAAGGCCGTGGTGCGGATTTCTCCAACCACTAAGTGCATTAGTGGAGACCACTCAGGGATAAACATAGATCATGAGTGTGGGTTCATGTCTTAGGCAAAGATGTGAAACAACTCAAATTTTTAAAAATTTACATTTCTCTATTGTTTTCTCCCCTCTCGTTGAACCTCATTCTATACTTGTTGAACAACACTGGCCACTAAACCTTGTACCTCCCAAAGATGTGCATGATTGAACATCCTTAGTAGTAGTGACATCGATCACTCTACAAGAGTTGTGTGATGCAGTGATTGAAGCAAACGCAACCAAAGTAAAGACTTCAATCACGTCCGTGGTACCTTTGATCAATGATTTTGACCCAGTCAAGTATAAAGACTGCAGTGTGCTAGCCAAATTCACATGTGTCCACAAAATATAGGACTTGACTGGGTGAATCATTGGAGTTGCGGCGTCTGCCGTAGTATCTCCGTATTTACTTCAATTTGACTTGTCGTCGTCAAGCCTGTTCACTTGGAAGAGTGGAGGCAACATGATTATGCAATTCAAAGGACGCCTAGTGGGTGCTCCTATGAATGTGCTAGCTGACACTGGAGGGGATGACCCCTTTGTTAGCCTTCACTTTACCCGACAGGCGGACATGAATGGTGTAGTCATCAAACGGTGTAGTTGTTGTCACCGAAAACCACAAAATACCCATGATCGGTACTAGTGAATAAAAGAGAAGGTTCAAGGGCACAAAAAGTGTCGCGTTGAAAGTACTCAACCTTCTTGGCCAATTTGACATGGTGCTAGGCAATCCCTGGCTCCACAAAGCAAGTCTTTGTTGTGCTTCTGAAATGCTTGATCCTTAAAAGGCAACAATGCCACTCTACATTGATTTTGAGTATGGAATTGTGACGGACCCTGCTTAAAGTGTATGCCAACATTTCTGTGATGCAGGTCAAGGGACGTAATCGACAAGTTTGTCGGTACTTCTTGGTGTAGCTATAGAAAGTGGAGGACGACGTGAGGAAAGATACACCACAAGAGATCAAATCTCTATTAGTGAGATTCTTGGATGTATTCCAAGACCCATTGGATAGGCTACCACCAGATTGACACATGGCCCACACAATTTCCTTACAACCAGAGACGACTGTTTTGTTCAGACCCATGTCTTGGCTTGGTCCGGCAAACATGCGGAAGGTAGAATACCAAATCAAGTAGTACCGTGTGAAAGGATAGATCGAGCCTTTTAGCTTGCCATATGGTGCATTGCTCATTTTATGAACAAAAAGGATGATGGTTTACACATGTCTATGGACTAATGGATGTTGAACAAGCAGACATTGAAAATTTGCTTGCCTTTCTGTAGATTGAGGACTTGCTCCACTAAATCCAAGGGATAAAATTGTTTTTTTCCTTGTATCTATCTCAAGGCACCATCAAATGCGCACCATTGAAAAAGATATGCCCAACACTGTGGTTCATACACTTCGTACATGGGACACTATTAGTTCTGGGTTTTGTGTTTCAGGCTAACGAATGCTCCAACAACTTTTCAAGGAGAAATGAACCAAACATTCGCAAAGGAACTCGGTCTGTTTGTCTTGGTTACCTGGACAACATCATCGTTTTCTCCAAATCAATGAGAAAGTACACAGAATACCTCCCTGATCTTTAACTTCAATTTTAATCATTTTTGGAGTGGTTGAAATAGGATACGATATCTCGTTCAACGAATTTGAAGGACCACATTAATAATTCACATGAATTTTTGTCGAGTTTAAAGTTCCAAATGATGTCCATTGTTTTTTGTGCAATCAGGGTCAATAACTATTGGTGTTTGGTCAACCAGTGGATTTCTTTTTCCTTTTTTCTTTGTGATCCTTTTCCCTCGGTCCTTCCTTCACATGCGTAAACCTGCAAAATGTCTATTTGTCGGTGCTGTTTTGGAATCATCCGGAGTGGTCCGGTCGATCGCTCGTCTGACAGCATTGTGACTATCAGAAGAGCAGGCTGCACCAGAATGGCCTAGATATGCATGCGCACGTTTGGCCGGCGTGCGAAACTGTTTCAACGCCAAAATTTTGCATTTGAACACGTCAAAGCGGCACTCCAGACGCGCACTACGAGGCTCACACCTCGAAACTGAGGGTCACTACAGAAATCGAACTCGCACCGTCGTCGAGTTTAAAGTGCCAAGTTTCCATGAATTTGACGATTAAGGACCACCAAAATAAATCCACTGTAAAAAATCCAGTCAAAATTAAAGACCACATAATTTGGAAAAACTCAAACTTTGAATTTAAAAATCAGGGGGGTGTTTGAACAAAATCCTCACAATCCTTTGGGAAGATAAGTTATATGCAAAAATGAACAAGTTCAAATTTGCACGAGATGAGCTCGAGTGCCTTGGACACACAGTCGGCAAGGACAATATCCGTGTCGATCCACCAAAGATCAAAGCTGTGGTGGATTATCCATACCGATAAAACGTTGGGCAGATGAATTCTTTCCTTGCAAAATTTTTGACGATTTGTGTAAGGGTATTAGACCCTCGTAGCTCCGCCAACCAGGCTCATGCAAAAACACGTGTATTGGGAATGTAAGTCTAATGGCAATGACGAGCTTTCCAAAGTCAAAGAGATTCTGTCCATAGCACCCGTCTTAGCTCTTCCGGATCCATCGCAACCGTGGAAGGTGTAATGTGATGCGTCGGTAGAAGGACTTGGGGTAGTCCTCGTACAAAATTCTCACCGAGTTGCGTATGCAAGCCGGAAGCACATCTTCATGGAGTTGCGTTACACGACCGGGGATCAAGAGCTCCTCACGGTAAATCACGCTTTCAAGATGTGGCATTGCTGCATTCAAGCAACTAAAAGAGGTATAACAGTCGTGACCAACCACAACCCATCATTTTTTTTCCAAATGAAACCAAACCTGTCAAGACGACATGCGCATTGGAACGAGTACCTGAGCCAATTCCTATTGACATGGGAATATTGCTCTGGACGCATCAACGTGGCTGATCCACTAAGTCGACAACGTATGAAAACTAAAGCAACCACCATTGTTGGTGGGTGTATTATGGCCATTGCGACAACAATAGTGCAAACACCAAACCTCCACGCACGGTAACCACCTCAAGATGTTATCCTCTACAACGGCTTTGTAAACATGATCTGGATGGGATACTGTGTGGATTCTTTATTCAAACAATCTCAGAATTTAGACAAGTTTAGATTGGTGGAGGCCACAAGAATCTTTTGAGAAGGAGAACAGATCATTGTGCCGGGCTCAAGAGACCTTCCAACAAAGCATGTCTTTTAAATCCACGACCAACCGGTTGTTGGTCATGTGGAATCTTGAATGACCGGACAACACTCTCGGACCTCTATTTGTGGCCAAGATGGATTGTCAATGTTTTAAAGTATTGCATGACATGCGGCCCATGTCTTCATAACAAGGCTAGTAAACAAATCCTACTCGACCCTTCCAACAACTTCCCATCCATGGGACTCCATGGCAGTGCGTGAGTGTGGACTTCATTACTGGTCTTCTGGACACGGCACGTGGCCAGAATGTAATGTTAGTGGTTTTGGATCTTCTACAAAAGATTAAAATCTTCATTCCTACAATCACTGACGTGAACGCACAGGAGACCACTCATCTCTTCTTGGAGGGTGTCGTGAAGTACCATGGCTTTCCATTGCATATTATCTCTAACTGAGATGGAAAGTTGAATAGCAAGTTTCTGAAAAGTATGCACAAGTACTTCCATGGCGAGCCTCAAATGTCAATAGCATTTTGGCCTCAAACACTGGCAGAGTTTGCAGTGAAAAAATTGGTGAACAAGTCCACTCACTTCACATTGTCCATGTTGAACAGTGGTTGGTGTGCAATGGCGCCCTCTTCAATTGCGAAGAATGAGGTTACAGAGGACGTGTTTCTTCTACTCAAGCCTTTACCGGCGCATGGATTCCTTGTTACAAGAGAAGATGTATGACCATAAAGCGGCTCGGCAATGAAAAAAGGCATATGTCAACAAAAGTAGCCGTAAGGTCTCCTTTGACATCAGAAACAAGGTGCTTCTTACAACTAAGAACCTTCAGTTCAAGTCACTGGGGGTGCAAAAACTTCCACCGAAGTGGATTGGGCCACTTTCCGTCATTGCACACATCATAATAGTTGCATACCCATTACTGCTTCCACCGTGTATGAGGATACATGACGTGCTTCATGTGAGGCTACTAGCACAATACACAGAAAACAGAATTGTTCAGCCACCACCAACAGTCCTTGCTGCTAACAGCCAATACGAGAGCGTACACTCCTGTCGCGTGTTGTTGGGAGATACCTCATTCATTGGGCCGGTTTTGGATGTGAACACAACTAGTGGAAGCCCGAATCACGTTTGCCCATGATGGTCAACATGTGCTAGAGCGAGCTGGTGGTTGACGCATGGTAGGGGACTGAACCTGAACGTAACAACAGTGAATAGTGTTCACGCTGGACTGCATTTATGGACAATGACCATAGGAGGTTGAGGACGCCTAACATCGTTGTTGTGTGAACGCTCCAGCCCATAGGAGAGAGGCCGCAAGACGTGCTAAATGACAAGCTATAGTTTATGTCAAAGTGCTATGCATGTCTAGTTGGTGATTGAAACTGCTCATTTTCCTTCACAATATCGATGACTCAGTATCTCAACCGGGATGGTTCATAATACTACTTGTTGTTCATCAACCATGACTATTCATTACATGTGGGGAGGAATGTGACCGGAGGTCCGGTTCGAGCGTCCCTCCTCGCCAAGGCGAGGGGTGGTTTGACACCACCACTCGCAATAGCAAGGGCTGGCTGGCGACCAGCCCTTCGCTGGCCTCCAGCCAGCTGGCTGCCAGCCGGCTAGATGGCTGGCGGCCGGCCATGTGGCCGGGCGGCCACCTGCTGGCCGGTGATCGAGCTGGTTACTCGATTGGCGGCCAGGAGGCCGTGAGGCCTCAAGGGTTGAGGCCTGTGGCCTTGTATCCCCACCCTTACTTGCCCTCCTCACATGCATGAGCAAGCGATGACGAGGGATAGAGCAAGAGCGAGAGCAAAGCATGCGTGAGAGAAGTCCGCGCCAAATCATCGATGCCTCACACGTGCCGGTTTTGCACGGACGCGTAAAAAAGAAACACGGGTTTGTTTGGAAAGAACTTCGAGTTTTGAAACTGGAAAAACTGTGTGAACTCTTGAGTTCGAGGTGATTCCACCCTCATTTTGGGCCCAGAATGAGGTGACAAGTTAAAAAAGGGGCCTCTAGAGAGTTGAAATGTTCAAGTCTCCCTACACAAGTCATTGATGACAGTTACTCGCAGAGTGATGCATAGGGGAAAATCACTCGAGCAAGCTCTTGACGTCATTGTGCAAACTCTGACCACAACTTCTGTGTACTGACCACAACTTCTGTGTACGAGCGGGAGACTCGATTTGTTACACCAAACATAAACCCCATCCACTCTAACGGGGGTGTTTCAAAGCAAGAAAAACAAGCCATTGCTCAATGGAAATTTTACGATTGAGAATTGAACAATGACGAGCGGTAATGGACAATGATACAAAACAATTGTTTGTCCTCACATTCAAAACTGTAATGTCCCTGGTGTGATGTTGACCGTCCATGTGAAGAGACAAAGGCCTTATCATCTACTTTTTCCTATTTTATTACACTTGTCGAAGATCAACATCGACACAGAGAATGAGGTACTTGTGGGAGAACCATATCGGCTTCCACTGTTTGACTCCATACCCCCAGGAGGAAGGGGAGAGAAATTGAAATCGTTTCACGTGGCATCTGAACCCACTATTTGATACCAATGTTACAAAAACTATGGTATGTGGTAAGACCATTACGGCGAATGGAGGTAGAAGACTACGTACAACTCCATCCCTCTCGCCGATGACCTTGGTGGGGAACACATTTGAGTGAGGTCATGTTCGAGAATGTTGGTTTGTGTGGCTTCCACCCGTCACAAGCGACGTTGGTGGGTTTTCCATATACCCCACGTTGGTGGTATAGGATAGAGGAGAGCGTAACGACATAAAGGGCCTCCGGAGTGTCCGGAGACTTCTCTAGCACCTACGACAGCACCAGTGAGACATTGTCGATGCGTTCAGGCAGCCTGGTTGGCTTGTGGGGAGCTAGGAGAGTTTTCTTGATGGGTTGAGACCCGCACACATGGTGAACTGTACAGGTGCAATGAGGAGACATGATGTCTTTAGTGGTGCTTCCAATCTTTGAAAAGATGTTTGCGTTGTTTGCACTCTGATTTAAGCATTTCTAGCACTGCTCGCATTTTCTGAGTGGTCAATACCCAGGCACTCGGAGAGATATTCCGTTGCCTTGAGGTGACCACCTTTGTTGTTCACGTGGTCTATGCAGTGTGCTCTCCTTTCAGACTCATTTGGGCTCAGCAGGGTTGACAGGGCCCAGTGCGCCTAGCTGCCGGTGCCCCTACATAAGCCTGCTAAGGGCTCATTTGTAAACTCTCCTTCTTCTTTCATATTCCTTCTCCGTTCCAGACTCAACAAAGTTCTTGCCATTTTTCAGTATACTCACAATCAGAGCTCATTTCATGCTTGGATGGGCCTGCATGCCCTAGTTAACATTAACTTGGTACTAGAGTGCAGGGGGGCGTGTGAGGAGTAGAAGCAGTAGAAGCAGAAGAAGCACAACAAGAGGAACGCAAAGAGAATGCGCCACATGGAGTCACGCCAACAGCAACATGCGGGAGCATGTTGCAATAAGAGGTGCAATGCTTACGGCGGCCTTTTTGGTGTGTAGGTGCTGCCACTTCTGTTGTTTGGGAAGCAGAAGCAGCGGCACCACCGGTGGCACCGGCCATCAAAGCAAAAGAAAAAGGTTGGCTAGGCGAACGTGGCTGAGGTGGCGTTTGCGTGCGGTCGCGGCATCCTGTCCCGCGTGTAGGAGCTGTATGAGCTGCTCCTTTGGTGAGTAGCAGCTATAGCAACGGCAGTAGTAGCTGATGTAGTGGGAGCTCCGTAGGAGCAGCAGTAGCCGCGGCAGCAACAACGGCGGCACCAAGCCTTAGCAGCAGCAGCTGCGACAACATTAACAAGCAACTGCCACAATAGCATTGCCATCCACGGTAGAAATAGCAGCACCAGCAGCAACAGCACGCAATAGCAACAGCCCGTAGCAGCAGCGGCAACACGTAGCAGCCTCATACAACAACAGCAAGAGTAGTAGTAGCTGCGACGGCAGTGATAAGTAGCTGCTACAACACAATTGCCACCTGCAGCAGCAGCAGCAGTAGCAGCGGCGGCGGCGGTGAGAAGCTGCATCAGTAGCGTGCGAGGGCAACTGCACGCAGCGTGTAGAAGTAGCAGCGGCAGAGGCAGCTGCACTACTGCTACCCCCAACCCTCCCCCCCCTTTCCCCCCTTCTCCCTGGCGAGTGGAAAGCTGCCTCGCAGCTTCCCGCTTCCAGGCAGCGAGCTCGCAAAGTGAGCTCGCTGAACTCGCCGGCGAGGACGCTATAGAGCTCGCCGCCGAGTGAGCTCACACCGATCGGTGAGCCAGCCGATCGGCAATCTCGCTATGCTCGTTGTGAGGATCATGCTAGGAAAAAAGAAAGGAGAAGCGGGGAGTAGAGGGTACCAGAAAAAAAGGGGGGAGCACTTGGGAAAACCCCAAGCACAGGGTCTTGGATTTATCATTGGGGCATACGGTAAACAAAAATGAAAAACAGTGAAGGATAGAAAAAGGGGACCACCGTACCCAAAAGAAGTGGGCAGTCGAATAATTTCTGGGCAAGGTGTCATTCAACAAATCACCAGAGAATCTGGTGACATAAAAAAAAAATACAAAACACCAGTGGTGTTCAAGTGCAGGTTGAGGAGTGGTAGCAACAGAAGCAGTGGCCGGTCAACCGCACATTTTTCTAGTCGTGCTATGGTGTTGCAGCTCTTCCGGTGAGGCCACGATTGCTGACCCTGACATCATGATCCTTCGAAGTAACGGTGTCTACCAATTTCATCCTCTCCCGAAGCTTGGTGTTTTACCATTGGGAGCAGGTGCTCTCCACATCCCCCAGTCTCAGGCGTGGCAGATGAGTGCGCAGTCATGGGAGCAAGCGTCCTTCGCGTTTGCCTGCCATTATTGTGGTGATGGATGTCAAGGTTGGTGTCGATGCTGGACGTGCCTCCTCGAGGAGGGCATCCACCGTCGCATTGGCCTTGTCAAACATGCGCCCTCCACAGCATGCGGATCTGCCGTAGTTGGCAGATCCCCTCGCTACACCTCTGGCAACCATGTTTGCTGAGATCTAGGGCTTGAAGCGGATGGTGCAAGAGCTTTGTGACCTTTCCATCAGTGAGCATGCTTCTGCTACTAGCTTGTCAACGACCTCCTTGATCTCATCTCCATCATCTTCTCCTCCTCCCTTCTCATCCAATGTTGTCCCGCCAGGTTTACCTGCCGGCCTGTCCCAGGCTGCCAGCATCCTTTTGATCCTCCACTCTTGTGCTACCACGACGCCTCCTCGAGATGATTTGTCTTCACATACTCTCTCTAGTCGTGTGTGCGCGCGGCGTCTGCGCCAGCGCGTATTGCCTACTGTGATTGTATTGACAGGGTCTACACCTTTGCCGTACCGTGGGGCCCCAACGTCAGCTCAGGCTGGTGCAAAAGATATGATGGTAGCACATGACGTTGAGTCTGATCCCGACGTGGAGTTGATGGTGGAAACTTGCGTGTCATCGAGCTTTACTTCCACATCTGAGCTGAATCCGGAACTTTTGCAACAGCAGATTGTATCAGGAATGGTGCAGGCCCCGAGTACCTGGGCGGTTCCACTCACGGCTCCGATCTGTGGTGGCTTCGTAGTGGCAGAGGAGCCCTGTATGGCCTGCGATGCCTCTTGCGGACTTTTGAGAGAGTTGGACCAGCAGATCCACTCTGCTCCTGCACTGCGACTGCTGTCGGGCTGGTGTGAACCTGCTGCACCAACTCTCTCGGAAGTCCGCAAGAGGCTTCCCAAGTCGTACGAGGCTCCTCTGCCACCAAGAGGCCGCCACAGATCAGAGCCGTGAGTGGCATCGCCCAGGACTCGGGGCCTGCACCGCTCCTGACACAATCTGCTGCTACAGAAGGTTTGGATGTATCTCAGATGTGGAATTTGAGCTCTATGACATGCAAGTCTCTACCATCAACGGCATGTTGGGATCAGATTCAACGTCATGTGTTTCCATCCTATCTTTTGCATCCACCTAAGCTGACGCAAGGGCACCACGGTACGACGATGGTGCGGACCCTGTCGCTACGGCCACAGTAGGCAATGCGCGGTGGCAACACTCTCCCCCAACTGGTATAGCAACGGAAGCCAAGGAGATGGAGGATATAGCAAGAATAGCATGAGCACGACGTGTGGAGCGCTAATGCCGCTGCTGCGTGCACACACGACTAGAGCGAGTAGGTGAAGACAAGCCATCTCAAGGAGGCTTTGTGGTAGTAGAAGAGTGGAGGATCGAAAGGATGCTGGCAGCCTAAGACAGGGTGACAGGTGGAGCTAGAGGGAAACCATCGGATGAGAAGGGAGGAGAAGATGATGGAGATGAGATCAAGGAGGCCGGCAACGAGCAGTGCTAGAAACACTCAGAATCAACATCCAGACATTAAAAACATATTTCCAAACACCCGAAGCACTAATACAACCATCGGGTCTTCTCGTCGCACTGGTACAGTCCACCGGGTGAGCGGGTTTCAACCAATCGCGAAAAATCTCCTAGCTTCTGACAAGCCAACCAGGCTGCCGCACTGCATCTACCGCATCTTGCCGGTGCTGTCGTAGGCACTGGAGAAGTCTTCGGAGACTTTGGAGGCCCGTCATATCACCACGCTCTCCTGTACCCTATACCACCAACATGGGGTATATGGGTAATCCATTAGCGTTGCTTGTGACGGGTGGAGTCCATGCCAGAAACAAGTGAGCCAAGGCACAGAACAATAGCGTATGCCAAACCAGAATCTATACTAGTCGACCACACACACGCACACACAATTGCTGCCCATCCAAGCACTGAGGCTAGGCTCGATGTCCCTCTGGAGCATGATGAAGGTCACAAAATCTCCTCATGACACTAGTACATCCCACCAAGTGTCCGGGTCTCGACCATCCAAGGATTCATGCACATCAAACGCAAGTCAGACAAGAAGAGAGTCTCCTCGTGACACTAGTGGTACCAGTGCCCGGGTCTTGACCGCTACGAGCAATCCAACACGTGTCCGTACGCCGGCCACATTATAATCATCAACCAACAAATAGGATCATAGGGGAATCTCCTCGTAACACGAGTGCAACCCACAACGTGTCCGGGTCTCGACCACTAGAGTGCTACCATCCACATGCAATCACATGCAATCACATGCAACTGTGCAGGCACATAGAATGAGCTACATGCCAGCTGCTGTAGTATACTTGTGGCAGAGCACGGTCCCGTCGCCATGCATCTCCATGACGTCGCGTCAGGTCGAGGTCCACACAACACCCCCCCTAGGCAGATGCACATGTTGCCGATGTCCTCAATTGAGATGCTGATACCGTAGCCAAAAAAGAACAGATCCTGGGCAATTAAACGTGCGGTCTCTCTATCACATAGAGACATCTCCCCTTGTCATGCACGAGTCTGCTCTAACCCTCAAAGATAAAGTGGTGTCTCCAGCTACGGCTCCTCACGTCACCCTTGTATCCCCTAGAGTGTACCAATCCTCGTGTGACTACCAAGGGTCCCAACTCACAGTCTCTCCTCTCTCCACTCTACCGCGATGCATCCGTGCATGCCAGAGGAAAGGGGATAGGCAAGCAGCATGCAAGCGTGGATGAAGTGGCGGAGCTGGCCTCCCAGGCAGGATAGAGCACCCTGAAGCATGAGGGTGCACTGCCATAAGAGGAGGAGGGCTGAAATGACGAACCGGACCACCACACATAGACGAAGATGATGATGGAGCAGCTGAAGCGGGTGGATGAAGGTGCGTGATGGAAGCAGGAGTAGGAGGAGCGATGATGGAGTCATCAACCCCATCCATCTCCAGTATTTTTGGAGTTGGATGAAGACATAAGAGAGCGTGATAAAAAGGAGGCACATCAAGAAGCTGCGCTGTTGGCACCCATGTCCCCCAGATCGCATGACCCGGGATCCGTGTCGTACAAAGGTGGTAAAGTAGTGCGGGTCCGTCTGGAATGGTACTACCCACCCAGTGGTTTGTCCTACATCCGTCATGGTCATGCGCTGTGACCCGTCCCCTGTCTGGGCTACAGTGCTTGCTAGGTGAACGTTTCACCACACTCAGCTGGAAGTCGGCCACCAAACACCGTGCACCCCGGAAGAAGAAAGAGAAGCTTCAGAATCATAAGCGTCCCTCATCTCCATTCTCTACACTCTCCCAGCATCACTATACACTTTTACTCCATGTTCTTTTTTGCTTTAGAGTGTAGGCCCCTTCGACGTGGATGATGGAGACCGGCGCAGTTCCCTGGAGGCATGGAGTTCCAAACCATGGAAGAGTACCTCTACGCCATAGATGATTATGTTGTCCAGCAGCGGTTTTCGTTGAACTGGGAGCGGTCGAAGCCCAGCCGGATAGTGGTACGCTGTCGCAACCAGAAGAGCGAGGGGTGCGAGTGGATCAGTGTGAGCATGAGCAATAAGTCCCACACTTGCGTAGTTTTGTCGTACGTCGGCGGTCACAAGTGCACCCCGAGCCAAATGAAGGAAAACCCTGCAAGCACACCGAATTGGGTTTAAAGACGCATCAGAGACAGAGTGGCCCGAGATCCTACCACCGATGCAAAAGCTCTCCGCACTGTCATGGAAGCTGTAACCCATGAAAAATTCGGCTACTAGCTTGTCTAGAGGGTACGGGATAAGGCGCAAGAGGAAGTCATGGGAGAAAATGCAACCTCGTGGGCCCTGTCCCCCACGTACTGTGCTGAGGTGAGGTTTCACTTACAATTCTTCCACATTGCACACTTTGACGCTTTTTTGACAAGCGGTTTCATTGATGTCCCAGCATGCTTACGCACACGCAGCTCATGAGGGTGGACCCGAACACGATTGCTTTCGCAGAGCAGCTGAAAAAAAAGTTCCCCTGTTAATTTGTGACACCCGAGGCTTGCCGCAAGGCGTGGTCGCACATACGCCGCATCGTTACGCTAGACCGGATGTTCTTCAAGAACGGCTACAGGCAGGTACTGCTCATCGCTCAGTTCTTTGACACCAACAACAACAGCGTTCCTGTGGCGTATGCCATTGTTAGCAAGGAGGATGAAGATAATTGGGGCTGGTTCCTGCTCCATCTTGCAAACACACACTAGACCCAACGGGAGGGCGACACAACCATAACTAATTACCGGGATGCGGGCCTTGTGGTTTCCATGCAGAAGCTGCTCCCGTGCGCATCCCAAAAGTACTGTGCGTTTCACATAAAGGAGAGCATTCGTGTGACCTACAACAAGATCGCATCTGAGATCTTTTGGCACTTGGCGCATGCCTACAAGCGTAAAGAGTATGACAAGCTGAGCCTGGAGCATATGGAGAACTATCAGGGGACATACACCTATGTCAATGGACAGGGTTCCGAAGGTGGCATCCTGTTCCGGTGCTGGAGCCGCTTCCATGGTCCACCGGGATGTGGAGGCCACACGAAGAGTAACGCCACAGAATCATTGAACGCACATATCATTGAGGCGAGGAAACTCTTCCCATTCCACTGCTTTGTGAGTTTGTACCCGTTCATCCAAAAGCTGTTCGTCACTTGTAGGAAGCTTGCCCACGATTGTGACATGGGCAATGAACAGGAGAAGAAGTGGACAACGACACTGAGAAAGGCGATGCAGCACAACTACCTGGTGGTCCAAGACTACGAGGTGGTACACACCAAGAACCTGATGGCGACAGTGAGTGGGAGCAGGGGTGTGCAGCGACAAGTGGATTGCCGCATGTGTAAGTGTAGCTTCGGCAGCTACCAGGAGTTTGGCATCTTCTGCATGCACGCCTGTGCAGTGCTGCTTGAGAATGGCATGACCACGGATGACTACATCAACATGGCGTATAGTGTGGCTTTGTGGAAGCGATGCTACGGCCACCCCATGCCGGGGGTGAACCTGAAGGTGTTGAAGCCTGCGCAACCGAAAGCATATGTCGAAGGGGAGTCTCCTGGACCAGGGTGGCAAGCACCTGATGATTGTGTGGTGGGTCGTTTGCGAGGAAAACACAAGCGAAGAGGTGACCTCTTGCGCGCCAACCACATCTCTGGTCAGTGTGGCCAGAAGGGCCACCTAAAACGTCGTTGCACAAACCCACATGCACCAACACCATCGCAAATGGCTACAGGGCGTGCTGCTGAGCTACGCACATAGCAGTTTGCTGTAGCCACTTCAACAGAAGATGAAGTAGGCAATATCATTGCTGTGGCTGACGTGGCTGCAAGAGTCCCTGATTGCACTGCTACAGGCACAGTTGTAGGCACAAAAGAGGTGGACCCTGTGGACAGCGACCTCACTCAGGAGTAGCATGCTGAAGGAGAGGGCCAGAGGGAAGAGGAGGAGGATGAGGAGGAGTACAAGGAGAACTAGGAGACAGCATAGGAGAGAAGGACAACAACAATGAGGTCTTGATTGCAAGGCCAGCTCCTGTGGATGATCGCACAAGTGAGTTGATTGACTCCGAGACCTCAGACGAGGAGTATGACCCAGACAAGGAGACTAGGAGGGCAAGGCATGAGGCACAGGCGGTGGCTTTCAGGCGTCAGTATGCCATGCTCAGCGAGCTCGTGCCAGGGATGGCACTTCCAGACCTTGACCTTTTGCCTGACAGCGGTGCTCTGTGAAGGTAACTACTTCTTTGTCCTTGCATTATGTTTCACATGGTTGCTTTGCTATGTGCACATTCCCGGAGCATGCAATTTTTTTCCTCGTCTTATCTACATTTCAAATACTTATGTGTATTCCACTAATGCTTGCAGGTGCACAAGGTTTTCCTACTCATGCCTCTGCAAGCTTCCTCAACCAAAAAAGCACCAAGCTCGAGGAGAGAACTTTCCGTCAGGGGGCGATTTAGGTTGCACTGCCTCAACGTGGGGACATGTGATGATGGTCAGATAACAGGTGGCCAATTTGAGGACGTGTTCTATGATGCAATGAAATATGGAGATGCCTGCCCTTTTGAAGCTTGTGATGTAATCCGCTAGGTGCACAATTTGGCAGTGTATATGCAGCAATGGATTGCTTCGTGTGATCTCTCTCCACTTCATTTCATTTGGAAATGAAGCATTACAACTTCTTTTATTCGTACTTTGATTTCAATTTCTTTCTATCCCTCTCCATTGTATTACACTTGGAGATGCTAACCATAAGCCTTGTACAAGGAAGGTAGAAATATACAACGTTCTTTGAATTCATTTAACAACTTCCTAAGGTGCAACAGACATCCTATACTTTAAAAGAATAAAAAAAACCTTCTAACTATGAAGGATTACAAATGTGGTCCTTAAAATAGATTCAGGAGTGCTTGCTGTTGGTGAATGTACACGAAGCTCATTGAGCCGTGTACGTTGCCTGAACCCTAATGATACACAAAGGCAAAACATTGTTGGAAAAAATGGTTCAAATGAATTGAGTTATTTTCAATCTGTTGTTTGTAAACTGTGACAAAGGCAACTTTGCTTAGAAGCATACTGTCCACTGCAACCCATGTTTTCAGACGAAAAGCATTAGGGCAAGTAGATATGGCTATATCCGAAGGGCAAGGTAGATATGATATGACAAAATCATACTTCCATTGCACACTAGGAGAGGGCAAGGTAGAGATGAAAGGATGAAATCATGCTTCAATCACACACTAGAAAAGGGCAAGGTAGATATGAAATGACAAAATCATACTTCCATTGCACACTAGGAGAGGGCAAGGTAGAGATGAAAGGATGAAATCATGCTTCAATCACACACTAGAAAAGGGCAAGGTAGATATGAAATGACAAAATCATACTTTAACTGCACTCCGGAAGAAGTGCATTGTGGAAAGAAAATTGTGAATACATTTGCATATGCCCCTGCAAAGATGGAGCACGGAAAACATGATTTGCCTGAAATTGGCGTGCGATGAAATGCGCACATGGAATTAAGGACTCGGTTGCTCGGACCATACCCACGGCTCCCATGGCTTAAGACAGTTGGCAGCATACTACTCGGCATGGGCTTCCCCAAGTTCCATGCCATCTGTTCAACAGTCACAGGAGATAGGACCCATGATGGCTGTTCATGGCCCCATTCCTTGTTGCGTGCTACATACCGGTCCCACTCCTCCTTCAATGCGATCCTTTCCTGATGACCAAGGGGTCTGGTATGGGAGTTCTCCATCCATTATGTTCCGGGCCGTTCGGTGGTCGGTCTGTGTCCATGTCAATCCAAACTGTTGTCAAGGTTCGAGGTTAGGTGGATAGTTAACGTGCAATTAACGAAGTGGATGCAGAGGGGGAAGCATTTTAATTCCTCACAAAAGTACCTGTTCATTGTGCAAACCGGTAAACTCAACCGGTTTGGAACTCAAAGTCTTCTTTCGTGCAGGCCACAGTTTGACATGCAAACCTCGTCGAAGCACTTGTTGCATGGGATGGGACGTGCGACTGCGATGTGTGACGGGAAGCTTGTACCTGTCTGTGTCCACGTCATAATGGGCTAAAGGATTCATATGCCTGAGTGGCCGTTCGTCGACCATGCAGCGCTGGCACCATCACTAAGTCCGGCCACACACAGTCTTATATCCCCCGACGGGTACAACAGTTCCCATTGGGCTGTCGTCCAATTTTGGCGGCGGCTGCTGATGTGGACCAGAGCATTGTGGTAGTAGAGATCACCAATTCCCCATCATACTGTCTCGAAAAAATGTATAAAAAATAGAGAATTTTCCATGACAAACCCAACATGAAAACATAATAAATAAACTCTCGTATCACCGAGACTTCTACCTGCATTTACATAGTCCCATTCTGTTCATAAAGCGATTCCGTGGTGCACGAGTGATGACAAACATCGTTGGCTTTGCCAATGTCAACATCTTTAAACCCTAAGCATCAATAATTTGATGAAGTATCAGGGACGACTGTTACGTACCAGACGTACATGAGTCCCTAATCTTTCCGAGTGGGCATTTCTGTTATTACAAAAAGAGCCCACCGTGTTGAGAGACCTCGATATTCACTCTGAAGATCGAGGAAAAATCGGCCAACTGCCCTCGCCCTGAGTGAATCTTCCCGAACCTTCTGACAATTTTGACCACTCCCGCGAATCTATGACAGAAGTTTCATGACCTTTCGTTCAACTTCTTGACACAATGAGACAAATCTAGATTTAAAAAGATGCATCTCACATCTTCATTGTCGATTCTCGAAGCCCCCCGATTTCTCGGTGGACCTTCTCGAATCCAACAACTCACGACTCGACTCCGCACGCGTCGCTCGACAATCAACCCAATGACCTCAACTATGTCTCATTCATAACTCGAAACTTGTGTTTACATGTTTGGTAACTTTGACACTTGTCATTAAAGTACACTTACCACTAATTATGAATTATTGAAGAGTCCAAAATTCTAAATGGTGTTCTGCCTCGCAACTTCTACCTGTTCACTGAGTACTCTCCATTCGGCATAACACCTGGTATCAGAGCGCAGCGGTGCTGGAGAGGCATCCGACTAATTCACTGATCTGGAGGACTACCTCACACAAGCCGTCAGCGCATCTTGCACGTCAAGAATTCACAGACTTTACGACTACGGCGTAAGGCAAGCAAGCGCAACCAACGAGCAACAGCGGGTCTTCCGTGACAGCTTCGGTGATGGAGGAGCAGAACGTGCCTATGCACGCGAACCTTGAAACGAAAGAAAACACTGGCTTGGCAGGCTATGCGGTAGTTGGATCAACCCCTACAGCTTCAACGACCAATCTGGTCGTAGATCCAACGGCGGTAAACCAACCGTCCCTACTGACAGCCTCAACGACGGCAGCAGGAATGACAGGTGGCACTAGACGACCGCCACGGATCAACAAGGAACTAGCCAATCAAATCTCCATGCTCAAGGGGATCAACAGCCATTTTCTCCAACAACTCAATGTTGCGATAGAGGCTCTTTGCAACGCAAGCGCACGAGAAGCGGTGCTCGTCGAGAGAAATTCTCAACTCTTGAGTGAACGCAAAGTTTTTCTGGCCCCACTAGAACCGTTCAATTTCACAAATTCTAAAGGACCGACGGTTTGGATGTGGCTGACAAATTTGGAGGTGCTTCACCGCTGGTGGGGCCAACGACGAACATAAAAACATTGATCTCGCAACCGCGTTTTTGCGTGGCATGATGCTAAGTTGGTGGTATGATCTAAAGGCCATCTAATGGTAGCAAGAGACCGGCGGAGCATCATCAATGGCCAACGCCGCCTGTCTCATATCGTCGACCGCATGCGTTCTACCCTTGGAGCAGATCAACCCCCAATGGCAAGACGCGCTGACGCCACCAACCAACTGGAATGAATTCTCGCACGCGATGCTCACACGATTCAGAAGGCTTCATCAAAAGTCTGACGCACGGTACAAATTCCAGTGCCTTCGTCAGCAGTCTGGCGTGGTAGAGTATACTTGGAGATTCCATGAGATCATCATTGGTGTAGATATTGCCCCCGACAAACCCTGCTTTCACTACAACAACAGCCTCAAGCGACATCCAAAGAACAATTACACAACTTCTGCGTGTGGGATGGAGGTCGACATCAGAGGTGGAAGTAGCATAGGAAGCTACGGTAGCCGGAAAGCGACAACCCATACAGCCCATACCGCTCAACGTGGCCACGCACTGTATACAACAAGGAGCTTGTGAGTGGCTTGTATACCTTGAGCCAATTGAAGTAGCGGAAGTGGCAGCAGCTGACTCATTGGCCTCATCAGCCTCATCGGCATCAACAAAGTTCACGATGATACCCAAAGAGTTCACACCACTTCTCCAAAGTTTTGCAAACGTCTTCCTCGACAAACTCCCAAGAAGCCTACTACCTCAACGAGACATCGCATTAAATATAAGCCACTCAGGAAACCCACCGTTTGAGGGACCTATCGGATGAGCAATCATGAACTGACCGATTTGAAGAAGCAACTTGACGAGATGCTCGGTCAAGGGTTCATCCGTCCATCCATGTCATCACACACCGCACTCGTACCATAAGATGCGGACATCAAGAAGACAATGTTCCGAACTTGCTACGGGGATTTTGAGTTCACGGTGATGTCATTCAGACTTACAACTGCCCTAGCAACGTTCATGGTGGCAATGAAAAATATCTTCTGCCCATACCTCAACAATTTGTCATGGTGTACCTCGATGACATTTGTGGTGCATAGCCGCAACCCGGAGGAGCACGATGGACATCTTTGAAACGTTCTCAAAGTTTCACAAAGAGATTTTTCTTGGGAAAACTCTCAAAATTTGACTTTGGTCGTCGTTCGATCGAGGTTTTGGGTCACTTCATCAATGGCGGACAGATCACCATGGACCCGAAAAAAGTGGCAGCAGTCACTAATTGGCAGACGCCGACCAACGTTTGAGACGTTAAACTTTTTCTCAACTTTTGCAGTTACTACCGGCATTTCGTATGGGAGTACGCCCGAGTGTCTGCGCCTCTCTCCGACCTTACTTATAAAAGAAATTGAGTGACGGTAGGAAGAAAGCAAACAAGAAGTGTTCACAGCTTTACAAAATGCTCTAACCTCGGTGCCAACCCTACGATTAGCTGATCCAACGTTTGACTACGTCATGACCACACATGCTTCAGACAGAGCCATTGGCACAGTCCTTCTGTAAGACCATGGCAATGGCGAGCAACCAGTTGCATACATTTCTCAAAAACTGCAAGGACCAGGACTCAACTGCGCAGTACACGAGAAAGAAATATTGGCGGTCGTACATGTCATTTAACACATGGCACCTGGAGTGCCGCCGATGCACTGTGCGCACCGACCACCATGTGTTCAAACATCTAAAGATGCAGCCAAACCTCGGTCGACATCAAACCCGATGGATGGAGTTATTTGAATCCGGGTTTGACTACGACATTGAGTGCCGGCCAAGAAAAAACAACCCGGCGGACACACTCAGCCACCAACCAGACTTAATGGCTGAGGTGGCGACGCTTCATCTACAACAAGATCCGTATCTTGAACGGTTGTTCGCATGAGGCTATGACCAGCACAGCGGATACGACAAGGCAAAATTCTGGCACGACGCACCCTACTCGTGACGTCAATTCACTCGCTAGGTGGTCGTTCCCCTGAATGACAAAATCTGCTGTATGTTGCTTGAAGAGTGCCACGACACATGACCAGGTGGACATTTCGGAGAGGAGAGGACGCTGAACAAGCTGGCAAAAAACTATTGGTGGGACAAGATGCAATGCGCTGTGATCAACTTGTGCAACTTCTATGACACATGTCAGTAACAAAAATCCTGTCGCACACGGCCACCCGGACTTCTGAAACCGCTCCCTATTCCAACGGAACCATGGGCTCATATCTCCATGGACTTTGTCACAGGATTACCAATCACAGCTGAGGGATATGACATAATCCTTGTGGTAGTCCACAGGTTTTCCAGAATGTCCCACTTCATTCCGACAGAAACCACCATCACAGCCGAGGGAACAACATGGCTGTTTCTAAATAACATTGTGTGGCTACACAGCGCTCCGGGAATCATTACGAGCGACAGAGACAGTCGATTCACAAGTCGTTTCCAGATCGAACTGATGACTCCCTACAGCAACAGAATTCAACTTTCAACGGCATGTCATCCTCAAACCGGCGGTCAGACCGAGCGGACAAATGAGACGCTCGAATAACTTTTCCAACCAATATGAAAATGTCATGGGACGGATTGGGAAAAAAAAACTCTCGACTGCCGAAATAGCATATAACTTGTCAATTTCCACCGCAACGGGTAAAACTCCGTTTGAAGTGGTGTATGGCAAACTTCCCGCCACACCAGCCGGACTACACTGTCAGGGAATCTACATAGTGCAGTCCCGACGTTTTTCTGATCATCTTCACTGGTCTACATCTTCTGTTTTGGGAGAATCTGAGACTGAGCGTGAGCTTTCTGGTTGCCTCACACTATGTAAGTAGAAACTTGGAGACAGTCAATTTTCAAAGGGAATAACGTCATTTTGCATTGGATTTTGAATGTAGAAATGATAAAAAAATTTATAGGGCTAGTCATGAGCTTTCCAACGCACCAAACCGCACGCAACTTGGCCAAGCGTAGTCCAAGTTAACCTTGCCAAAGCGCAGGTCTCACCCACCACAGAAATGCCTAACGCCTCCATGGCGCGCTCACGCCATGACGCATTTCTTCACGTGCGAAGCACCTTTCCCAAGGCGCAGATCCCATTGCATGTAGTGTAGGGGTCCCCTGCACTGTTTTCATGCACCTTCCCCACTTTTGGGTCGAGTTTGGTGATGGGGTGTGACGAGGTTCGAAACCTGTCCGCGGACCTGCAGTCAGAATTTTGACGAAGTCCCTAATTAAGAAAACGTACTACTGAGTTTCGGACGCCGAGCCAGAATTTGGGCTAAGTCCCTCAGTAACAAACTGCATTACAGGATCTGGTGGATTATCCACCGGACGCCTGGGCAGACCTTCCGGAGCAAAATCTCCACATGATACTTTTGTTACTCGATCGGGTCGATTATCCACCGGAAGTCGAGTCGCGGCCGGCTCTCAAAGCCGCCACGCACGCCCCAACTTTGGAAGGCCATATCTCCCTTGATACTTGTTCGATTCCTGTGAAGCAACTTCCACCGAATTCAGGGACTCATCAAATTTCAGGGGCAATGATTCATTTTAGGATCTGAGCAATCCTAGAGACGCTAGATCCGCCAGTGCAGATTTTCCTGTTTTTGGCGGCTCGCCGGTGCCTCCCGGTGCCGCACTTGGACATGCAAAGGGGCAACTTTTCAACATTCTCCCCATTGCACCTACCATGCCCGCTGATCCTGCTTGCTCTCACTCATCTTCCGTTGCATCCTCCAGCCCACCATAGCTGGTCATCCCAAGCCTGGCCACGGTCATTGCGTGCCGGTCCACGGGTTGCGATTTGGTCAAGAAATCCGTAAGCATGTTGTGCGTGCTGCAGTGCTGCTGCACCACCTGCCCCTTTTTGACCATGTCGCATGTGTAGTGATAATGCACGTCGATGTGCTTTGTCCTATTTCGTCGGTTGGGTTGTTGGTCAGCGAGATGGAGCCAGTGTTTTCTTCTTGCATCACCGTAGGCTCCTGCTATGGCACGCCCAGCTCCCCCAGCAACCTGCGGAGGCACACTGCCTCCTTGACAGCCTTGGCTAGCGCAATGTACTCTGCTTCCACTACAGAGGTGGCGACACAGTCTTCCTTCCTGCTGCATCATGAGATCGCTACACCAGAGTGAAAGAACACATAGCCGGAAGTGGACTTCCGCTTGTCCACATCCGCAGCATAGTCCGCATTCGTGTGGCAGACCAGATGCAAAGGGTCCGTCTGCCCTTTGCCATCAAACCTTAGGCGCGCGTGCCGCGTCGCCCGCAGGTAACGGAGGATGCGCTCGACCGCCTCCTTGTGTAGTGGCCCTGGATCGGCCATGCACCTGCCTACTTGACGCACCGCGTAGGCCAGGTCCGGTCGAGTCGCCAGAATGGCGTACATGAGGCTGCCCACCGCCGATTGGTAGGGCACCCTTGTCATATCCTTCTCCTCTTCTGCTGTTTGCGGTGCCATTGCCGCACTCAGTTCACAGGTTGTGGAGACAGGACTGCACACTGGTTTGTAGTTCTCCATGTCGTTCCGCTTCAGCACCTCGGCGACGTATTTGGCCTGCCCCAGCGCAAGCGTCCACGCCCTCCGGTCTCGTATAATGCTCGCCCCGAGGTGGAACTCTAGCTCCCCCATGTCCGACATGTGGAACCTGCTGCTCAACTGCTCTTTCATCTGCTGTAGGCTCGGCTGTTCTGAGTAGCACAGGATCAGATCATCAACGTAGAGTACAAGGATCTGATGGAGCTTCTTGCTACGCCACACGTACACGCTGTGATCCGCTTCACAACGCTTGAAGCCGAGTTGGATCATGAAGCTATTCATCTATTGGTACCAGCATCGAGGTGATTGTTTTAGCCCGTACAAGGACTTCCGCAGCTTGCACACCTTGCCCTCCGGTGCTTGCACCCCCTCCGGCACCTCCATGTAGATTTCTTTGTCGATGATGCCATTGAGGAAGGCCATCTTTATGTCCATCTGGTGGAGCTCCATATCCTTTACGGCCGCCACCGCAAGGATCGCCTGGATGCTTGTGAACTTGGTAATGGGGGTGAACGTCTCATTGTAGTGCTTGCCCTTACGCTGTGCATACCCCTTTGCCATGAGCCGCGCTTTGTACTTGTCCACCACACCTTCTTTCGTGATCTTGGTCTTGAATACCCACTTGGAGCCAATGACTTTGGCGTCTTTCGGCCTGTCAACCAGTTCCCACGTGTCATTTTCAGTAATGGACGTCAATTCCGACTTGATGGCGCCTTTTTCTCCTACGCCCGACGCAAACTCTGCCGGGAGTGTGCGCTTTGGCACCCACAATGCCTCCGTTGACGGATTCTTCTGCCGGATCTCCAGCCCAGATGCATCGTCGTCGGAGTCCTCCGCGTCGGCTGCTGCACCTGTTGCACCGCCACGCTCCGACGCCGCATCATCAACCTCCGCGTCCACTGGCTCCTCCTTGTAGTCAAGGAGGTGGAACCACCCCCTCTATTCTGGAGCATTCTTGACGCTCATGTCGTTGCTGCTGCTGAAGCTCTGGTGCTCGTCAAACTTGACGTCACGGTTGCGGATGATCTCTTGCATAGACGGGTCCCAGAGCTGGTACGCCTTCTGCACGCTCTCGTAGCCAAGGAACAAGCACGACTTCGCCCATGGTTCCAGCTTGCTGTTGCGACGCTGCGCCGCTTGCACCATCGCGTGCATCTTGCACTCAAACACCTTCGGGTGTGTCACATTTGGCTTGTGTCCGCTCAAAACCTCCTGAGGCATCTTTCAGATGCCCTTGCCCTTCAGCATTGCTGTTGGGGTGGGATTGATGGTGTAGCTCTCTATACACACAGCTTCCACTCAAAATCCTTGCAGGAACCTCCCATCCACAAGCAAGATCCGCACCATGTTTAGCAGTGTCTGGTTTGCCCGCTCCGCCACTACATTGGACTGTGACGAGTACGGCGTAGTGGGTTCCCACTTGATGCCCTCCTGCTTCATCCACCCGCTGTAGCCCACGTACTCTCCGCCATTGTCGCTGCGTAGCGCTCTAACCCTCCGGCCAGTCTGCCTCTCCACCACTTTGACATACTCCTTCAGCCGGTTCAAGACCTCACCTTTTTGCTTCATGAAGTATACGTAGAGCTTCCTGTTGCAGTCATTGATGAAGGTGATGAAGTATCTCAAGCTGCTGACTGACGCCGTTTTGAACGGTCCGCACACGTCACTGTGCACGACCTCCACCAAGTCTTTTGCACGAGTCACGTTCTCGTTGAACGGCTTGCACCGCGCCTTGCCTAAAATGCAAGGCTAATGGTTTTTGTGCGGTGCTGCATCTGCTGCCGCGTCTGTTACACCGTTGATGATGAGGCCGCGCACCATGTCGCGCTTTTTCATCTCCTTAATAGTTGCGGGCACTGAATGCCCCAACCGTCGGTGCTAAAGCTCCAGATCAGTGCTTCCTCCCTTGACCATATTGACGACGCGCTCCTCAGAGTCTGTTGCATCCGATGCCGCGGGGACCACCTTGGTTTCCACGATGTAGAGACCCCCCTCGTACTTTGCCTCCAACGCAACCTCGTTGTCGCCTTCAATGCATACCACTGCGCCCTTCCTATGGAAGAGTACCTCATATCCCTTGTCCATCAAGTGGCTGTCACTCAAAATGTCAGCCAGGTTGGGGACGTGCTGTACATCATGGATTGTGCGTAGCTCCTTCTTACCGCCCACCACGACTTCAACCTCTACATCGCCTTGGCCAGCCGCCGGCTCGATTTTGTCGTTCGCGACCACCATTGCCTTGGAGGAATTCTTGTATGTGATGAACCCCAAATTCTTGACCTAAGTGTGCTCCTCGGCCCCGAAATCCTGGCATCGCCTGTTGGCCTTCTTGAGGAAGTTGTTCTTGTTACCGTTGAGGACCAACCTGCCCTTGTTGGTTTTGCCACCGGTCTTCGCCTCCTCCAAGCACTCACGGGACCAATGGCCCTCCTTGTCGTAATTACGGTACGCATCTTTCTTGGCGCCCTTCTTGCCGCCGCCCTTTCCGCCACTACCTCTGCCCCCGCTTCTGCCACCACGTGTTTTGGTGACGAGGGCTGAAGAGGAAGACGAGGTCTCCCCACAGATCGTTGCGGATGTATTGTGGGACCACGCCATAAGTGAGCTTGTCCTCTGACCATCCTCCGAGAATGGTGATAAGTGGATCCCAACTGTTAGGTAGGGCCATGAGGAGGGCCATTGCCTGTAGCTGTGTGTCGCTCTTCCATCCCACGTCATTCCAATGCGAGGCGAGCGACTCGATCTGCTGCATGGCAGAGATGACATCATCTCCCTCC
>SZWC01007515.1:65247-114595 GCA_023375785.1 Penium margaritaceum
CAGATCGTTGCGGATGTATTGTGGGACCACGCCATAAGTGAGCTTGTCCTCTGACCATCCTCCGAGAATGGTGATAAGTGGATCCCAACTGTTAGGTAGGGCCATGAGGAGGGCCATTGCCTGTAGCTGTGTGTCGCTCTTCCATCCCACGTCATTCCAATGCGAGGCGAGCGACTCGATCTGCTGCATGGCAGAGATGACATCATCTCCCTCCTCGATTCTCACTGTGAGGAGCCGCTTCATAGCAAAGATTTTTTTCGCGAGTGACTTGGATTAGTAGATGGAGCAGAGCTTTTGCCCAAGGTTTGGCTGCCAACTTGCAGCCTTGGAAGTAGCCCCTCTGCGACTTGGCTGTCCCGGACACCAGGAGCATGAGCGCCTCCGTGTTCTTCTTTTCAAAGGCCTCTTTCTCCGCATCCACAGCAGTCCCCTCTACGAGTACCTCCTTTCCCAACATGACGTCCAGCAGCCCCTTATGCACGAGGTGCAGTTCAAACTGCCACTTCCATAGCCCAGAAGCCTAGACCGCCAGCATACTTCTGAATGAGCTGTGTCTTCTTCTGCGCCATTTGTGCAGTCTCTACTCCAACGGATTTTCAGACCTTCACGACGACTTCCAAGATGAGGATCCCGTGCGATGCGGAAGACGTGAATGTTGGAGACGATCAAACTCTTGGGCCCATAACCCTTTGTCAGGAAATCCGCGTGGTGCGGTCCCTACGTTTGTCTGATCGTCTTCAGTGGTCTACGCCTTCTGTTTTGGGCAAATCTGAGACTGAGCGTGAGCTTTCTGGTTGCGTCACACTATGTGAGCAGGAGTTTAAAGACAGTCATTTTGCAAAGGGAATAACGTTGGTTTGCATTAGGTTTTGAATGTGGACATGATAAGAAATTTTATAGGTCTATTCATGAGCTTTCCAACGTACCAAACCGCGCGCAATTTGGCCAAGAATAGCCCAAATTACGCTTGCCAAAGTGGAGGTCTCACCCACCACAGAAACACCTAACGCCTCCATGGTGCGCACACACCGTGAGGCCTTTCTTCACTTGCGAAGCGCCTTTCCCAAGGCGCAGATCCCATTGCACGTGGTGTAGGGGTCCTATGCACTGTTTCCACGTACCTTCCCCACTTTTAGGTCGATTTTGGTGATGGGGTGTGACGAGGTTCAAAACTTGTCGGCGCACCTGCAGTCAGAATTTTGAGTAACAAAACATACTACTGAGTTTTGGACGCCGAGCCAGCATTTTGGCGAAGTCCTTCAGTAACAAACTGCATTTCAGGATCAGGTGGATTATCCACCAGATGCCTCGGCAGACCTTCCGGAGCAAAATCTCCACATGGTACTTTTGTTACTCGATCCGGTCGATTATCCACCGGAAGTCGAGTCGCGGCCGGCTCTCAAAGCCGCCGCGCACACCCTAACTTTGGAAGGCCATATCTCCCTTGATACTTGTTCGATTCTGGTGAAACAACTTCTACCGAATTCAGCAATTCATCAAATATCAGGGAAAATTATTCATGTTAGGATCCGAGTAATCGTAGAGCTGCTAGATCCACCGGAGCAGATTTTCCTGTTTGTGACGGCTCATTGGCGCCTACCGGCGCCGCACTTAAGCATGTGGACGGGCAACTTTTCAACATAGACAGGCAAAGCAGCATTCTCGTGGCCGATTTCCAACATCAAGAATTCACCACAATTGGGGAGGAAACACGGTACACCCTCGAGAAGACACAAGAAGTGACGAAACGAGCACGTGACTGACATTGCAGCGACGTTGTTTTCACCACTGGCGACAAAGTCCTTCTCAGCTCAGCCAACACCAAACTCCGCGGAGCGGACTGTTCAAAACTCAAATTCTGATGGTTGGGACCATTGGAGATCAAGCGCATGCAAATCCCCATGGTTGCGCAACTCAAACTCCCCCACACTATGCAAGTTCATCCGGTGTTCCATATCAGCAGACTCATGCACTACCAAAACCCCGGAGAAAACTTCCCCGACAGGGATATCCCTCCCCCTCCTCTCGTTCAAATGGATGAGGACACAGAGTAAGCTAGAAAATGTAATGCAGCAGGTTGGAGCTGCAGCGTTGTTGATGTAGAATGCGGGAACCCACGCTTGCTGCTTAAGCTGCCCCCTTAGTCTACTGCACCAGAGTCTAAGTTTGAGAGCTCTGGTGCTGTTGCTCAGAAACGTGTGCGCCACAGTTAACGCAAGACAACAGCTGAAAACTGGAAATGACTGAATAGGAAGTAGGAATGATAAACAATGGGATACCCCTCCAAGTTCTAGCTCCCCTAAGGGTGCACACTGGATCTGATCTGCGGATCTTGACTTCAGATTTGTATCCGCGGATCCGATCATGGCAGAAGATGCGGATCCGTGGATCCGGATGTAGATTTGCGGATCCGGATGTAGATCCACGGATCTTTGGACACTCGGATCTTTGGATCCGATGCACCGCAGATCTGTCAGTTTGACCGTTCTCTTTTGGTGAAACATTGCAAAAAGGGAAAAAGACAACTTTCTAATTGCACTGGTGCAAAATTTCATTCATTGCATCGACCAGCACTTTGTACACAGATATAAAGGTGCACACCTTTATTCATTGCATTAATTGGCACTTTCTACACAGATATGAAGGTGCACACCTTTATTCATTGCATCAATTGGCACTTTGTACAATGATATGATCATGCCCCAATGTATTCAATGCATCAACGTACACTCTGTACAAATGTTTTGTGCACAATCCTATTCATTCCATCAAAGGCTGTATCCACAGGTCATACAAATCACATCAGAAAATAGGCTAGTGCATCAAATAGAGCATAGATATGTAAGAAGTGTAGGGAAAGATGAGCTTTGGATTTGAAAATTTGCTTCACAAACGTGGTCTCTGAAACTCTCTACATCTCTACGACATCGTCATCCCCACCCGTGTTGTCCCCCCCATCCCCTTTCCCCCAAGGCCCAAGGCCCAAGTCCCCCATGTCCTCATCCTCCTTGTCGTTGAAGAATAGGCTCAGCCCTTCCAACTCCTCTGCTGCTACTCCAACCAGGGACTCCCGAGCCTGTCGCCAAAGCTCGTTCACACGATCCTCCTCATCCTTCAACTCCTTAGCCACCACGCCGTGTCGAATGACAGGTAAGTCCCAAAGCGTAGGCTCGTTGATCCAGCTCTTCATCGTCAAGAGGTTCTCCACGGTGATATGTGCCAAGGAGTGCCGAAAGTCAGTAATGACGTGCCCACCCAGAGAAAACAAGCGCTCAGGAGGCGTGGAAGTGTCAGGGACGCAAAAAATGTCCATGCCAAGCAGATAGAACGTGGGAAAGTGTCTGTGCAACTTGCTGTAGTGCTTCAAAATGCTGGTTTTTGGATGCTTCTTCTCCTGCTTGCTCCACCTTTCCATCTCGTCCTCCAGTCCCGTCAGCTGAAATTCTGCTGCAGGTGGTGGCACATGCATCTCAAACATGTCTGCCATTGGGTCAGCTTGAGCTGCTAGTAGGAGGGCGTAGTATTTTGCTCTCTGCTACTCTGCCCACGAGCGGAGTTGCCGCACGGAGGTTGAGGCAGAGCTCTTCGCTCCAGAAGACCCCTAGCTGTTGTTGACAACTCCTTCACGCAGAGCTGATGCTGTTGCTCTCTCCTCTGCCCCAGTATGCCTTGCTACACCCGATCATGGTAGGGACGCATGAGCTGCAGAATCTTCACCTACAAATCTGCTGCCGCGTGGATACCCATGAGACCATGGATTTTGGTGTTGTACCAGAGCTTGAAGTGCGGGTCTGCAACTGTGGCCAAAACATGGCGATCTATCAGGAGCCGGGCGTACTTCTCCAGTTTAGGAAGTGCGTTCTACAGCCTCGGCAACAGGCTAGCCAACAGTTTCTCCTTCGGATCCAGCTTCCCTGCAGTACCCCTTCTCTTGCTTTTTTCCACTGCTGCTTCTGCTTTCACCTGCCATCCTAAGAGCTTGTCAAACATGGACTCTAAGAACAGGATGATGAGATTGAGGGTGGGGTATTTTCTGCCAATGACGTCGTCAGTGTAAGCCTTGAAAGGCTTGAGAATCACGGTCATGAGCACGATGAGGATCCACTCGTCGGAGCTCAACTTGAGCACCTCTCTATCCTGCCCATACCCATCAAGCCAGCTTGGCAAAACAGGCTTGAAGTGCAGCACACGCTCTATCATGTCGAGCGTGGAGTTCCAGTGCGTCTCAGTGTCAAGATGCAACAATGGATAGGTCAAATCCTCAGCCGCCGTACGGTTCATGAGTGACTGCTCATGAGGCGTGCTACGTGTTGCAAAATCAGCCATGCTGCATGTAGATGAGATCATTTCAGCGACGTCGGGCAAGTTCATGAGGTCATTCATCGCCAAATTCATGATGTGCCCTAAGTAACGAATATGCCCAGCCTTCTCGAATGAGCAGTCTGCAGCAGGGATGTGATCGTCAATCATGGCATTGTTCGTGCTTTCATTGTCCATGGTCAAGTAGAACATCCTGTCCCAGAGCCCTCAGGACTTGAGGGCCTCTGACAATACTTCAAACAACCTGACTGCTGTGGGACTCTCTGGTACAACCAGGAAAGACAAAGACACAACCTTGATTTTCCAGTCTTCCATCCAGTGAGCTGTCACTCCAACGTACTTCATCCTGTTGTCACCTTTCCAGCCATGAGCTGTGAAAGAAAATGCAGATTCAACCTCTGACAGCTGCCGACGGATTCTTGTTCCGAAGGTTGCTTCAACAAGAACGATCTGCCTGGAGATGGTCATGTGCCATGGCATCACAGCCGCTAGATTGGTGTGCCTGAAAGCTTGTTGCAGCCAGTAGGACTGCATGCTGAGGAAGCTCACATTTTTTTTGATGACGTGTTTCCAGACAAAAGTCTGGAAACAATTTTTGTCGAAGATGACGCCGACCGTTGCAACACCCACGCGATGATGGTGTTCTCCTGTTTGACGGGCGCATCCTCTTTGTCCTGCGTCAGCACCTGAAACTTGGGATTGAGAGGCGGCTTCCTCCTTCAGTTGCTTGTAGATGACGGAGTGCTTTTTCCGCATGTGCTTCCACATGTTCGAAGTGCAACCATGCTCACGGGAGTAATTTTTTGTGCAGTGGTTGCACTAAGCACACGGGTCTTCTTTGGTCCCAGTCTTGGTGAACTCCTGCCACAGTGCGGACGGCGTGCCTTCCTCTTCCAGGCAGAGTGCCCGTCTTTGCAAAAACAACTCTCTCACAGCACGAATGGAGCCCGAGGCAAGATCCCTATCCCGGATCTTGTGATGCAATGGGAAACCCGCGGTGATACCTTTTTCATGAAGCATATGTATTTCATTCGGTGAAACCTGAATTTCATAATCACAAGATGATTAAACCCATTGCATCGTAGCACGTAATATCACTTATGAAGCGAGCATTTTAGTTGAAGAGAATTGTGGAATCAGAGTGCATTTCACACCTCGGATAACGGGCATGCGCAACACTCATGGCACCTCATGCTCCCCGAGGTGTGCATATCACGTGCTTTTTTGTGGCATGCCAAACAGAGATGTGCAATGGATGGATGAGGTACACAGGAAGCTGCCAAATCTAAGATATTTCTCCAGCTAAGCTGCCACGCAAAGCACAAGGTGTCACCCAGTTAGTATTTTGTGCCATATTTTGGCACCGCATTGCATTGTCTACTGTCGCCGCACTTAGAGGTCATCCACGTCATGACATGCAATCGCGCCTTGTCAAGGTGCAATCCCCCCGACAGCGGGGATAATGGCCATAACGTCAGTTTGAACTAGAACATTGCTTGATTTCCAACCCCCCTTCCCCCCCCCCCCCTTCCCCCCCGATAGGATCTGCGGTTCCTCGGATCGGATCCTTGCAGCTGATCCAGAACCGCAGATGGATCCTAGATCCGTGATCTGTGAGTAAGATCCACGAATTAATGGATTTGGTGTGCACCCTTAAGCTTCCCTTAGCTCTGTAGAGCTTGTCACTCAGTTTCTAAGCCAATCAGAAAAATGACCTATTTTTTGGCAGGAAGGGATTTTTCGGTGAGCCCTGCCAGACACCCGACAGCCCAAAACCCGGGCGTTGTCCGTTTTTCCTGAAAACTGGACCATACCATAATGCACACGTTTCAAACACAGTTGTGCGGTCGTAATCACCCTAGAAAAATAGTACCAAGGGGTTACAGCCGACTTAATTCAGGCGGTGTCTACACTAGTCAACGGTCCCAAACGGTGCCTGAATAACATGAAACTTGGAGCCCAAGCAAAACATGGCGCTGCAGATGCAACAACACAGTCAGACCTAGCAATGGATGCCTGCAGACAACATATGCAGTGACAGTGACTGCCGGCGGAACGACTGCCGAGGAGGTCTGCCGATAGAGCTGAGCACATTGGAGGGAGGAGGCTCCAGCAGAATGCGTGTAGGCCTCAACATGCGTCGGCTCCGCCATACAACACGCCAGCAGCATCACGTCTCACTGTCAGCCATCTGCACACCAATGTACACAAGCCGGGAGGACACAACAGAGTACAAAGAGAGATGTGTGAAGAACCAACACTTCCCCAGGGCTCACAGGCGTAGAGCACATAGATGGGCAGAGAGCACAGAGACCAAGCGGTCGGGGGTAGAGAGTGAGAGAGAGAAAGAGGAACTCACGGATGCTCACCAACAGCACTCACAACCTTCTTGAACAAAACAGGCTTCAGTGCCTTGGTCAAGAAGCCAACTGCTCTGTCATCTCAATCCAAACAATGCTAATGCTGCTGTCATGCAGCAATGAATGTACATAGTGATAATCGACATTGATGTGCTTTGTGCGAGTGTGATGCACGCCTTCATTGTCAGCAACAGCCATGGATCTCTCATTGTCACACTGCAAAGTGATGGACGGGACTGACTGACACAACTCGGACAATAGGCAACGCAGCCACACGCTCTCACATGTGCCAGAACCAAGAGCCACAAACTCAGCCTCAGAAGTGTTGCGTGCAATGCAACCTTATTTGCCGCTGCACTAGGAAACTGTCGTGCCGCCAACAAGAAAGATCCAGCGAGTACGACTCTTCCTGTCCGGACTCCCGACCCAGTCACTGTCAATGTAGCCCATCGTAACAACGGACGGCTGTTGACGGAACATGAGGCCTCACCGTGGGGTCGATATGGCATAGCTTAGTACTCAAACCGTGACCTTGAAGTGGAGGTGACACGGCTACTGAGAGAACTAGGCTAGTTGGTTGACGGAAAACGCAATGTCTGGACGCATTTTTGTCGTCACGAACATCACTGACTTGATGACACATTGATACGTGGTCACGTCACTGGTTCCTCCACAACAGCTAGATCAGAACTCTTCAACTTTTCCTGGCAATGGGCAGGCGAAGTGACATGGGTGACATGGGTGAGGATGCTCTCAACACGAGGGGCAGGTTCTTAGCGAAGCACCCTGTCAAGGTCTGGATGTAGGTGGCCTGATGGACGTGCGAGATACCCATGGAGCGATCATGCTCAAGCTCCATGCCTAGAAAGACTCGAGCTGACCAGAGGTCCTCATCTTGTAGGCGGCATGCAGTAGGTCCTTGACCCGCTGGATGGCAGCTGCATCCGATGACGTGATAAGCAGGTCGTCAACGTAGACTAGGAATGCGACAAAGGTCTGGCCTCGCGGACTGATGAACAGTGCGGGGTCGACAGTGCTACGAAGGAGGCCACTGTTGAGAAGCGTACAATTGATGTCCTGGTTCCAGGAGCGCGATGATTGCTTCAAGCCATTGAGGGCCTTCTGTAACTTCCAGACCTTGCTAGAGCCATCATCAAGCCAGGAGGCTACACCATGTAGAGCTCCTTACATTCCAGTGAGCCATGGAGAAAGGCATTGCTTACATCCATCTGATGCAGCTCCCATCCATGATGTGCAACCAGAATGAATAACGCCCAAGTGGTGGAGAACCGACCAATCGGGATGAAGATCTATTCATAGTTGATCCCAGGGGCCTGAGCAATCCCCTTGGCCTTAAGAAGGGCCTATTACTTGTCCAAGGACCCGTCCGGCTTCCACTTGCGCTAGAGGACCCACTTGGCACCGATGGCCTTTCGGCCAGGGGGAAGGTCAACAAGCTCATAGACCTGATGTTGCGGAATGGCGGCAAGCTTGTCGGCGCATGCAGCCCCCTAGTGTGCGATCTTGGGAGATGCCCGAGCTTCACATAGGGCGGCTAGATCCTCTCGGCATTCCATGGGTCAGATCGTGAGTGCATGCATGTCTCAAGCCCCAGGTGGTGTACGTGTGAGCGTAGCCGTGACAACATATCGATACTCTCGATGGAGCATGGCATAGCCCAAAGATGACCTTGGATGTAGGGTAGTGATGACTGCCAATGTGGCAAAGCCAAGCGCTTTGGTACCAGGGTCCCCACTCACGACTGTGGAAGTGGGTCAGTAGGGAGGTAGAGAACCTCATGGGGTGACAGGGGGTCGTGGCGCGATGGGGCGCGAGGCGGCGGCCTTTTTTCTTGCTGACGGTCGGGGTCGGAGGCTCGCGTCTTGGCCACGTGTATAGCGTGCTTGCACGGACGGGGCAGTCGGAGCAGAGGTGCCAGTGGAAGTAGATGTGGCAGCTGGCCTGGATAGGTTGGCGGACACGGACAGGGGCAGCCGGTGCAGAGGTGCCAGCGCACGCAGATTGGACAGCTGACCCTGATGGGCGGGCGGACACGGATGGGCCGGCCGGCGTAGAGGTCCGAACGGACGTAGATGGGGCAACTGACTCGGAGGGGTTGGCGGACATGGACAAGGCAGACGACGTAGAGGTACCAGCGGACGCTGATGGGGTGGCTGGCCCGGAGGGGTTGACGGGCACGGACGGGGTAGCCGGTGCAACGGTGCCAGCGGACGTAGATGGGGTAGCTGGCCCAGAGGGGTTGGCGGACACTAACTGGGCAACTGACGCAGAGGTGCCCGCGGACGCAAATAAGGCAGCTGGCCCGGAGGGACTGGCGGACATATACGGGGCACCCAACGTAGAGGTGCCAGCGGACGTAAATGGGGAAGCTGACCCAAAGGGGCTGGCGGACACGGACGGGGCGGCCGGCACAGAGGTGCCAGCATGCGCTGATGATGTGACTCTAGAGCGTGGTTGGAAGGAGGACGGACCCACCACTCCCTCACGTGATGGGAAGGATATCGACGCACTGGAGCAAACGAGGTCACGGGGAAATAGGTCCTTAAAGAAGAGGGCATCTCGGGATTCAATGATCTTATGTCAGGATGGATCCTAGAAGTTTCATGAAATTAACTGACGCGAGATGCCAAGGAGGGTGCAAGGAAGGCTGCGAGGCTCAAGCTTGCCGTCTTAGCCTGGGATAGGCAGCCACGCAGCCCCATACACGAGCCGGCCGAAGGTCGGCTCGCTCGCCACACCAGTGCTGGTACGGTGTGGGCTGATGGAGAAGAGGACTGTGGGGAATCCGGTTCCAGACCCACATCATATAGGTCATGGCTTCAAATTAGAAGCCATCGGAAAGACCAGACTCGATGTGCATGGTCAGGACAGAGCTGGCCATAGTGCGGTTCCACCACTCAGAGACGTCGTTCTGGGCTGGCATGTGAGGCATCGATGTCTCATGATGGATGCCACGGGAGGCAAGGAAGAGTGTATTTTTTCCATGAACTCACCTCCGGGATCAGAGTAGAAGTGCCAGAGATGGCGACCACACTCACGCTCAGTCCGAACGAGCCGATTTTGAATGGTGGGGGCAACATCGCTCTTCTTTTGAAGACAGAAGACCCAGTGGTAGAGAGAGTAGTCATCAGTGAGGGTCAGGAAATAGAGTCCGTGTTCCCAGATGGAGTCCGTCGGAAGGGGACCCATGACATCAGAGTGGACCAAGTCCAGTGGGACAGTCGCACATGAGGAGGTCAGGGGGTACGTGGACTGATGCATCTTCCCCTGAGCACACTCAATGCACTCTGTGGGACAGGGAAGTGGAAAGGAGGCTGGGTCGAGGCCCGTAGCAGGCTGTGTGCAGAGCATGCTATCGACAGCAGTAGAGTGGATGTGACAAAGGCGGCGGTGTACAAGACGGGTTTGCTCTGGAGAGAGAGTGCTGGTAACAAACACGTGGCCAATGTTGGCTGATGGGGAGGGGACGGAGGGAGAAGCGGACAAGCACGGCAAGCGCCAGAAGTTGCCGCGGGCGGTGGCATGCAAGACGAAACGACCGGACGGACGCAACGGAATAGTGCCAACACCACAAGAGCGCAGTACGTCCATGCTCATGTGGTCAAGGGCAGTGACGGAAAAAGGCTGAGCTCAAGACCAGGGACAAAGAGGACATCAGTCACGAAGGCGTCCCCAGCGGGGCCTCGGAAACAAACAACACCGATGCCGCGAACGGGTGAAACCTGACCAGAGCCGGTCCGAACCTCACAGACATCAGAAACGGGGCCAAGGACATCGAAGGCCTCACGCGAGGCCGTCATGTGATGTGTGGCCCCGGAGTCGATGATCCATGTCTCGGCAGGGTCTTGGATCGGTGCCGCCAGGTCACTAACGGTCACATGGTAGTGGACGAGGGACACGGACGAGGTGGAGAGGGATGCAAACCAGGACAACCAGTCATCCAGCAAGGCAACATCATCACGAGGAGGAGTAGGTGGAGAGGGCACGACAGAGAACGGAAGGGATGAGGGTACAAGTCACGACCGCAACCCAGACTTTGTCATGCATGGTAGGGCAAGGTGACCGGTGACGACACAACTTGCAGTTCCCTTGAGAGGAGGGCGAGGCATTCTGAGTTGGAATGTGATGAGCTGATCCAACTGATTCTCACGGGTGGAGAGCCAAGCGGATTAGACCGACTGTAATGTGACGGCACCGAAGTCCGCAAAGTAGGAGGGAGGCGCCGGTGATGAAAGGGCGATCACTGATGGCTACGAATGATGCTGTGACTGAGCTGTCGGCAGGTGAAAGGGACCGGGCGATGTAGTCACAGCTAGAGCATTGATAGTGATGGCAATGGTGGCGAGGCGGCGCTCATGCTGGCGATGCATGATGGTGATGACGCGCACCTCCTCTGTCGGGAGCAAACATGTGTAGCACCCATGTCCTCGCTGGCCAAAGTTGTGGCAGACTAAGCTTTTGCCACTGGATGCGCTCGACTGCTGCTGTGTGGCCTTGCCCTTCTTGCCCCTACGTTTCTTCTTGCCGGATGATGAGGTGCCAAAGACGTAGCTGCTACAGGGTTGGCAATAGCCACCAAGGCAACAGCAGGAGAGACGCGGACCTCCGTGCGTTGGATGCGGGACTCCTGATCAGCCTCCATGATGTAGAAAAAGAGCTCCTATGCCCAGGGTATGAGGGTGCCCTGGGCAGCTAGTACGGCAAGAACGCCGTGGGTGTAATGGATGAAGACGTCGGCGAACACTTCGGTGGTGCCGCGCTTAATGGTGAGGATCGCGGAAAGAGGGAGTGGTGCAGCATCTCCCAAGCAGCGAAGAATGTCCTCCGCCTACTGCCAGTAAGAGGTGACCATCTCGGTCTCCCCAATACGGAGGGAGTTGAACTCCCGAAGCTTGCGGCTGGTCTCGGCCTTGCTGGAAAGGTGATGAGGATGCAGAAGGATGTGCCACGCCACTGTTGGGTCGTGGAGGCCACCAGTGGAGAAGTCGCCGAGGAAGAGCTCGAGAGCAAGACGTGAGGCCGGAGGGGCGATGGGGACAAGAGCACGTACAACGCAACCAGCATCATACACCTGGTCGGCCTGGGTGGAGCCGTAGGGCAGAACGTAGTATGGCCACTGGCCTTTACCCTACGCCCGGATGTGGGATGGGGGCAGGGTTTCAAAGTCCTTTGGCTGGCGACCAGCACCTAGAGCGGGGCCTAGGACTAATGTCACAGTCTGCGTTTGGCACTGGCTATGCTGCCACGCCAAAGACTGTGTAGCAGAGGAGACAGTGGGACTAGCATTCCGGGGTAGAAGGAAGGGCGGTGAATGCTGATGTTGCTGTTGTTGTTGCTCCTACTGCAGCGGCTGCTACTGTGGCAGCTATGTTGGTGGTTGTAGTGCTGTTAGCTACTGCGTCAACGTTGTGAGCTGCTGGCATATAGCGGCTTGCAAATCTGTGGAGCCAGCAAGGCTGACGACAGATCCTACAAGGTGTTGGTGCTACTACGGTTGCTGCTGCTGCTCCTATTGTTATTGCTACTATTGTTGCTGCTGCTGCGGCTGCTGGTGCTATTGCTGCTGCTGCTACTGCAGCTGTTCCTGTAGTAGCTGCTGCAACAGCTGCTACTACTGCTGTTGTTGCTACCACTGCTACTGTAGCGGGTGTTGTTGCGGCTGCAGTAGCTGCTACTACTGCTGTTGCTACTACTGTTGGTACTACAGCAAATGCTGCTACGGCAGCTGCTGTTTTTGTTGCTGTGGCAGCTGCTGTTGTTGTTGCTGCTGTGGCTACTGCAATTGACACAGAAAGGGGGGACCAATGGGTCTCTCAGAAGAGGAGGACCCCTCCTCACTTTCAGCCATGGTTCATGGTGGTTTTTTTTTGTGTCAAACTTATTGGTGATGTCAATAATGACGTTAGCAGTAATGTCAGCAGTGACGTCAACGTTGTGGCTGACGTTGACAGAGACGTCGACAACGATGTCAGCCGAGGATGGCTGATGTCAGCAGTGGCTGTCACGCTGCTACTGAAGCTACTGATGCATTAGTTACTATGTTGCTGCACCTATTCCTACTGCTACAACTGAGGCTACTGATGTCAATAGTGATGTCAGTATTGACATCAGTTGTGACGTTAGTGATTGCGACTGACATCACTATTGCTGCTGCTATTGCTATTGCTGCTGCTGCTGTAATGACAATGGCTGCTACTATGGCCGTTGTAGCTGTTACGTGCTACTCGTCCTGCTGCAGCTACTACGGCTGTAACAACAGCTGATATGGCTGCCGCTGTTTCAACTGCGCTACTACACGCTGTTGCTGCTATGGCAGTTGCTGCTGTTGTAGTAGTAACAGCGAGGGTGGGGTCCTGCCCCCAGCTCTCGGCTGTGGCGTCTGCGTAGGTTCTGCAATTTTTTTTTTTTTTTTTTTTTTTTACAGTCATTGTTTTTTGCTGTTGTAGGTGTGCGCTGCCTTCATAGCCATAACTACTATTGTTGCTGTTGCTTTCGGCTACTGCCGGTACTGCTATTGCTGGCTGCTATAGCTGTTGCTCGTAGCTACTGCTACTATTGCCCGCTGGTGCTGCTGCTACGTGCTTCCGGCTGCTCCTGTTGCTGCTACAGTTGCTGCTGACTATTGCTGCTACTGCTCGCTGCTCGGTGATGTTGTGTGCTACTGTTGCTGCTGCTGCTACCACGCTGGCAAGAACAGATGCGCAGTCACTTTCCTAGCGGTATCGTCGCCACGTGCGTCGACGCTGCTCCAGCGTTGGTCGGTCCTGCCGGTCGCAAGTCCACCACCGCTACCACTGCCGTGGGGTTAGTGCTACTGAAGAAAATTGTGGCAGCATTTCCCCCACATTGGAAGTGTTTTGAAGACTCCACCCGGCGGGTCAACGCTACGGGAAAGAATCCGGCAGCATTTCCCCTGCACCGGCGTATTCTGGGGACCGTCGGCGTGGACTGGACCTGTTCGCCGGTGTTCTCCTGCTTCTACTGCACTCTCGCTTTGATACCAAGCTAGAAAGCCTAATGTAGCAGGTTGGAGCAATAGTGTTGTTGATGGAGCGTGCGGGAACCCACACTCGTTGATTAAGCTACCCCCTCAGTGTGCTGCACCATCATCAAAGTCTAAGAGCTCTGATGTTGTTACTCCGAAATGCTTGCGCCAGAGTTAGAGATAGACAACAGCTAAAAACTGGAAGTTACTGATTAGGAGGTAAGAATGAGCAACAAAGGGAGACCCTTCCAAGTTCTAGCTCCCTCCCAGCTTTGTAGAGCTTGTTACTTAGTTTCTAAGCCCATGAGAAAAATGACCTATTTTCTGGTACGCAGGGTTTTCTCGGTGAGCCCTGCCAGACAGCCGACAGCCCAAAATCCGGGCGTCGTTCGTTTTGCCTCAAAACTGGACCATACCATAATACATATACTGCAAACACATTCATATGGTCAGAATCACTTAGAAAAATAGCAGCAATGAGTTATAGCCCCTTAAACTTAGGCGGTGTCTACGCTAGTCCACGGCCGCAACAATGCCGAAATAATGTGAAACTTTGACCGTAAGCAAAACATGGCGTTGCAGACGCAACAACGCAGTCAGACCCATCACTGGATGCATGCAGACAGCATTAAGAAGATGCGTGGAAGCTTCCTAGTGACAAAGCCGCAGACTAGACATCAGAGCCTGGTCAGACGGCGGCGACAGTCACAAGTCGTACACACAATGGCAAGGGTCTCGCTAGGAGACACAAGGCAAAGTGTCGGAATGCTTCAATAGCATTTGCAGAGAGAAATGACAAATGACAGGTCCATGGCATAAGTACCTACAGCGGCGCACGACGGGTGTCGCACGCGGCAGCATGAGGTCTGTCCTAAAACCGGCCCAAAACCATTGTTTTGGCCGTAACTCAGCGTAGACATGTCGGAACACTAAGTTCGTCTGAACCTAGACATGCAAAATCACAAGTCGTACGCTACGACTGGTTACATGCATGTATCCAGCATCAAACGGTGGACACACAATGTAAAAACATGCAATCGGACCCACGGCCAGTCCACCAATGAACTCCTACGTGCCGCAAAAAAATTGCAAGAGGTCCCACGCAGCGTCTAGGGCTCTGGGACGGTCGTCCATCAGCTCCAAGCTGGTGTTCCACCACCAGACAATGTAGCGGTACCACCTGGGTCCATATCAAGGATCTTCACAGGCATGGACACTGCCAAGTGGTCATACTAAACTGTACAGGTCGATAGAAACATAAAAAGTCACAACACTCCCCAATGACCCAATGGTACGCATGTTCATACACGTGTAGTACTGAAACAAGTACAACAACAAGTGCAGAAACAGTCGTGACACAAACAGATACACACCCCGCACTCAACTACTTTAAGGTAAGGGGCGAAGCCCAACAGAATAAATGGCCATCAGAAACTCCCTGCGTGCTAGTGCCTTCGTCAAGAAGTCAACACGCTACATGTCAGTGCCAACCCATATGACAGAGATCACGTGTCCCTCCATCAGATCACAGACAAAGTGATGCTCAACTCTAATTTACTTTGTGTGAGCGAGAAAGACACCAGAGTTCTCTGGAATGGCAAGAGTACTCTGGTTATCGCAGCGAAGCATAACAACAGGTACTGACTGACCCAACTCAAGGACAGGCGTTGCAGCCACACTGCCTTACCAGCCCTTGCACCTAGAGCAACATACTCTGCCTTCAACGAGCTACATGAAATGCAGCCCTGCTTCTTGCTTTGTCACAAAACAGTGGTACCACCAAGCAAGAACACGTAGCCAGTGGGACTGCGTCCATCTGGAATCTAGGCCTTGTCGCTGTCGGCATAGCCGTCAAGAACCACCTAATACTATCGGCAAAGCAGAGTTTGAGGTACGGTGGGGAGACTACGCATCGCACCACTTGCACAACTGCATGAAGGGCTCTAGCACGTGGAGCCTGCAATGAATGTGCTAGGAGGTTGACGGTGAAGGCGATGTCGGGGCGTGTGGTAGCGGCCAGGTACATCAAAGATCCGATGAGGCGCAAGTACAAGGTCACATCCACTGTCTCCCCCAACTGTGTGGGATCGTCCACCTTTAGGAAATCCTACCCATCAGGTGTGAGATGTGTGGAGGCCATGGGCACTACGCCAAGAAGGTCTCTGGAGTGCTCCCCCACAACCCGTGCGTATCAGGCCTGATGCAGCAGAAGTGTCCGACGTCTGCGGTCTCGCACACTCTCCATGCCAAGAAACACCGCTATATGACCAAGATCCTTCACCCCATGAGCAGTCTGGAGGATTGCCTTGGCCTCCTTTATGGCTTCCATGGAAGGAGATGCAATCAGAAGGTCGTCCACATAGACGAGGATGGCGCTGAATCGTTCAAGCGTCTGTCGGATAAAGAGAGAGGGATCTGCCTCGCTCTGTATATATCTTACACGAGTCAAAATCCTAGTGATCTCCTGGTTCCAATACCAAGGAGACTGCTTGAGGCCGTACAAGGACTTGCGCAAGCACCAGACTTTGTCACCATCCTCAAAGCCTAATGGCCGAGCCAAGTAAATCTCCTCATCTAGAGAGCCATGGAGGAACACATTCTTCACGTCCATCTGGTGCAGTTCCAATTCATGCTAAGTGATTACACCGAACAGAGCGTGAGCTGAGGTTATGCGGCCGACAAGGGCAAATGTGTCAGTGTAATCAATGCCCTCGATCTGAGAGTACCCCTTGATGACAAAGTGGACCTTGTGGCGTTCCAGTGAGCCATCCCACTTCAAATTCTTGCAAAGGACCCACTTGACCTGAATACCCTTCCTCTTGGGTGGAAGGTCGACTAGCTTGTAAACTCCGTGCTCTTGGATGGTGCGAAACGCATCCTTGTAGGCAGCATGCTAAGTAACTACATCCTCTTATGAGAGAGCTTCTCTCTGTGTTCCCGGATTAGGCACCATAGAGGGAGAGCTTTGAGTGGTAAGTGCAAACGCCTCAATGCTGGGCCTGATGACCATAACATCAGCTGCTCCATCACAAGCGATATGAAACTCGCGAGTGACCAGATCGTGCTATGTAGGGCAAGCTTGATATACCTCTGTGTGATGAATGTGGACACTTAGGCCTAGGGGCTTTGTGCCGAGATCACCACTCACGATGCTACGAGTGGAGCGCCTGGATACACACTAGCTGAACTCCGGAGACCAATGGTCGAGGACGATCGCCGGGCTCACGTGAGTAACCTGGGCTCAAGGAGCTCACCTCGGGCTCAGAGACAGATGGTGAGGGTTGAGGCAAAGGAGCAGATAAAGAAGTGTGAGGAGATGCGTGTGAAGAGAGACACAAGACTGGGTGTGACAGTAGGAGCAAGAGTCAAGGCAGGACTGCGCATAGAGGTAGGAGTAGTGGTGGACACATGCACAAAATCATGTGTACCTATGGGGTGTGAGGGAACAGGGGTAGAAGATGGCTGTGCTGGAGAGGTCTCTAGGCCGACAACAATGACTGCTGGGTCATCAAGTGCCGGAGACCAAGAAGTGGAGGGGGCTCAAATGGACACATCAACCCGGAAAGAGGTTCTTGCAGGCCCAGACTCCCCATCCGTCAAGAAGCCTCACACATAGGAACGTGCGTTACTGACAGCGACGTGATCAAGGTTAGATCACGGTAGGTAAGAGACTCAAAGAAGAGTGCGTCAAAGGACTCAATAATGCGACGACAGGCGGGGTCCCAAAAACGTAAAGCCTTTGACCGTGGAAAGATGCCCACAAAGGCACACAAGCGACCCTGCGACGAGACCTTGGACCTCTGCTTATCCTCGGTGTACCACACAGAAGCCAAGAATCTCCAGACAGGAGCGAGGCGCAAGTCAACACGGTGGCCAAATCAGAGCTCTTACCGTGTAACGTGGTCCGGAAGGGGACCGTGCGGGGGGCGGTTCCAGACACACGTCATGTAGTCGAATCCTTGAAAGGCGAAGGACTTTGGGAGACCGCACTCAGACTACATAGCATGAGTCGCATCTTCCATGGTTTGGTTTCAGCGCTCAGAGACACCGTTGTGCTAAGGAGTAGGAGGAGCAGAGACTTGGTGAAAAACCCCGTGCTCGATGAAGAAACTATCCATCTTGCCAAGAAACTCGTCGTTGCAATCCAAGCAAAAGGTATGCAGCGTGTTGCAGGACTGATGCTTAACCATCATTAGCCAGAGGTAAACAATGAGAGCGGCATTACTCTTCTAGCGCAGGCTTTAGACCCACCGCATCCGGGTGAAGTCACCAGTAAGGGTCAAGACATATCAGCCCCGCTCGGAGAGAGACTTGACAGGAAGAGGACCGAGAAGGTCTGAATGGACCAAATCGAGAGGGCGAAGTGCGCAAGAACAGGAGTCAGGGTAGGTGCAATGATGCATTTTACCCTGGGCGCAAACATACATTCTGTCTTGGACAGCTTCTCAAAAGAAGCCGCATCAAGACCAAGTGTGGGTTGTGTATCTGAATAAGCTTTGACAAAGTGTCAAAGCCCACGTGATGTAGGCGACGATAGAACAGTTGCTGGTGCCCAGCGGGTAGAACGCCAGTGATCAACACATGAGCAAGAGGGGATGGGGAGCAAGAAGGAGAAGAAACCTGAGAGACACGATACATTTTATTCACAACAGAGGCATGAAGAACAACGGTATGAGTATCAATAGCTGTCACAGTCGTGAAGTTTGCAGTGTGCTCCACAGAGAATCCCATTAGTTTACAGGTAGACATAGAAAGCAAGCTGTGCTCAAGGTTAGGCACAAAAAGTACCTCGGAAAGATACAGGTGGCCAGATGGACCATCGAAGCACACAACCCTAGGACCCTGAACCGGCAAGGACTGACCAGAGCCTGTGCGAACGGGGTGAATGGACGCAACAGGACCGAGAACAACGTATTCAATACGACGACAGGTCATGTGATGAGTGGTACCAGGATCAATGATCCAAATGCCACCGAGATCACGAATGGAGGACGTCACTGTACAGTGGGCAATGGAACACTCGGCCTCAGACGAGCGCTAAGCAACAAGTGAGGAGGAACGAGGAAGGGCACACAAGTGCGACTCATGAATCCGATTGGTACTGTCTGGCCCATTGTCATCACATGCCAGCTGTGCCCCCCCACACGAGTCATCATGAGCGATGAGAACAGACGAACAAACAATATGTGAACCACTCGGTTGTGACAACACACTCGTACCTCCCTCAAAGTGTAGCGCCAGAAGGTGACGGAGCTCAACGATGGTGCCGTTACATGGGACCGGGTCGCCAGTGAGAAAGCAAGAACTGTTGCAGTCGTGGTTGCCACACGACAAGGTTATGCTGCTCGACGCAAGTCGCTACGCGTGTGTAGCGTGAAGACCACGGGTGATCTGCAACCAGTCAAGTGGTTGCTGGTACTCGGTATACTGATGAGCGCCTCCATAGTTGTAGCAGTGGACAATACGTCCACTTCTACTGCCAGATGACTGCTGCTGCAGCGACTGCTACTGGCTCGAACCACGCTTCTTCTTACCCTTCTTCCCCTGTGTCAAAGCTGCCACACCCTGCATCTGAGTCGGGGTAGCCGGGGTGTAAGGGGAAGAGGAGGGTGTGCCAGAGGAAGGAGAAGTGGTCTGCAAGAGGGGCGTAGGCAGTGACGCGCTGACTGTTGTAGTAAGGGAACCCTTACGATGGGGCACGACTACCTCATGGGCGGAAGTCACCTGGAGGAAGAGCTGATGCGACAAAGGAAGAAGTTAAGGAGATGTAGAGAAGGGCTCGAGCATTTCATCGCTGTACCCCAAGAAGATGCTTGCGTGGTGAAGACGGACTCCGATCATGATCGTCCAAAGCGCCCATAGTTGTGTACCCCCTGAATTCCCAAAGCCCATATAGATGTGCATGGCATGCCGATAGTAATCTGTTGCGGACTTGGCGCGTCTCGAAAAAAGGGATTGGAAAGCGCGAATGTGAGCCGTGTTGGTGGCGTGCGTCTTTGCAACAAGCATAGACAATGCCAGGTCCCAGCCCCTACGTGGATCAGCACCCACGCCCGTGCCGGCCTCTCCAAGGAAAGGGCGAAAGTCCAGGACAGTCTCATACGACATGGCGTTAAGGAGTCTACACATTGCCTGAGTCGTTGTCAGCACCCGAGCGTGGTCCGCAACCTGGAACAGACTATGATAGTAGGGCCATACCCCCTCTGAAGTGGCCAAGACCTGGAAGATAGTCTCCTAGCAGTCAAAGCCATCCTTGTTTACATAGATCGGGGGTAGTGTCTCGAAGTCCTTGGGTTGTCGCTCTGTGGGGAGCACAACCACAGGTTGGAAGGAACAAGGGATGGGGAAGACACCGGGGTGAGGAAAGTCGCCGAGGTAGGGATCAAGCGAGGGTCAGATCTTTGGGAACAGAGAACCGGAACACGTCTAAAGCTGGCGGAGACACTCCTACAGCACGCAAATCTCCCTCTTATGGGCGTCATCATCCATCCCTAGCATTTCAGGGGCATCATCCAAAGGATCCATATGTGGCTGGTCCTGTCCTGCTGCTCTCCTCGGTGTAAATGGTGACTCCTGTGCAGAAGGTATGGCACCATGGACTTCTTCGGATGTCTACTGTGGGGTCGTAGATTGACCACAAATAAGATCAGTCAGTGCACGGATGGTGTCAGTTTGGTGCTACTGTTGATGACGCATCTCATCCTGCTGACCGCGCATATCCACAATGGCCTACAAGCTTGGGCTCATGACCCTTAAGAAGGAGGAGGAGGGATCTGATGGTCCTTTTTCCTTGTCACCCGTCGGAGCCATGTCAGCGCTCAGTATGGACAAGGACGTCAAACTGGTTGGATTTCAGAACCGCCAGCGGTTCTGAAGGAGTTTAAACGCTGGCATTTTTTTGCTTTCCAACCCCAAAACTTGACTAAGGCAGGTGCTGACGTCAGGAGGGGTATGCTGACATCAGCACTGACCTGATGACATCAGCAAGGAAAATGCAAACATTAGCAGTCATTTTTTTTTGACAACCCTTGCAACTGTTGGGCGGTTACTACATGGTAGCCACGCAGAAGCTGTACAAAAGCTCTTCAGCAGCTTCCACTTGGCTGCTCCCCTTGATGGGCCTACGTTTGCAATAGTAGTCGTGCAGCTGCTTGCACAGCTGTGGCAGTAGTTGCATGCTGTTGCTACATTGCAGCGCTGTTGCACGCTCCTCTAGCTACACATTGCTGCTGTTGCACGCTGCTTCTACCGCATTGCTACGGCTATTTCTCGTTGCTGCTACTACAACTCAATGCTACTATTGCTCCGTGTTGCTGTTTGCTGCTCCTACTGATGCCCACCGTTGTGCGCCACTGCTGCACACTACTCGTGTTGCACACTGCTGCTACTACGCGCTACTACTGTCGTGCGCTGTTACTTCTACTGCTCACCGCCGCCTGCTACGGCTACGGCCTGTTTTTGTTGCTACTAGTGCCAATGCTAGCAGCTACTAGCAAGTGCCGCCTCCTGGAGCTATTGCCTGCTGCTGCTAGCAGTTGCTACTGATGCACTCTCACATGCTGAAGATGGGTGATGTCATTGGCAGTTGGGTGACGTCGACACGTCCCCATGGATCGACTGCAGTGGTGACACTCACTGTTGCTGCTCTGCTATGTCTCTACTGCATAGCTCAGCCAGAACTTTCTCACTGCTCTGATACCATGAGAAGATGCATGGAAGCTTCCTACCAACATAGCCACTGACGAAGCGTTCGTGACTGGTCAAACGGTGACGACAGTCAAAAGTTGTACACACAACGGGAAGGGTCTGGCTAGGAGACACAAGGCAAAGTATCAAAATGCTTTGATCGCATTTGCAAAAAGAAATGACAAATGACAGGTCCATGCCATAAGTACTTGCCGTGGCGCACGGCGGATGTCACACGCGGCAGCACAAGGCCTGTCCTCAAACCGGCCCAAAACCACTGTTCTGGCCGTAACTCAGCGTAGACATGTCAAAATGTTACGTCGTCTGAACCTAGACGTGCAAAATCAAAAGCCGGATGCTACTATTTGTTACATGAATGCATCAGTCATCAAACGTTGGACACAATGCAAAAACATGCAAATCGGGCCCACCGCCAGTCCCCCGATAAACTCCTACGTGCTGCAGCAAAACTGTAGGAGGTCCCGGGCAGCGTCGAGGGCTCTGGGACGATCGTCGGTCAGCTCCAAGCTGGTAGGCCATCATCCGACAACGCACCAGTACCACCTGAGTCTTTATTGGGGATCTGCACGATCATGGACACAGCCAAGTGGTCACAATAAACTGTACACGTCGACAGGAACATCACAAATCACAACAAGCATATGCAACGATAGTGATTGCCGACGGCACGAATGTCGAGGAGGTCTGCGATGGAGCTGAGCACGTTGTAGCAAGGAGGCTCCAGCAGAATGCATGTAGGTCTCAGCGTGCGTTGGCTCCACCAGACGACACTCTAGCAACATTGCGTTTTGCAGTCAGTCATCTGTACACCGATGTACAGAAGGCGGGAGGACACAATAGAGTACAAAGGGAGACACGTGAAAACCCAACAGAGTATGTCATTGAGGACATCCTTGGCCATCTACAATGAGGCAAACCGAGAGAATATCTTGTCAAGTGGCACAGCTGGGAACCTTATGACAACCTCGGAGACATCAATCACCTCATCGACGGTTATTACTGATGTCAATGGGCTACATGTGTACGTGCGCTGAGATGTCGCGACTAAGAGGGGGGGAAGTTTTATGTTTCAGACATACATGAGTCCCTAATCTTTCCAAGTGGGCATTTTTGATACTGTACAAATAGCCAACCGCGTCGCAAGACCTCGATATTCACCTCAACAGTGAAGGGCAAACCGGCCAACTGCCCTCACCTCGAGTGAATCTTTCCGAACCTTCTGACAACTTTGACCAGTTTCGCAAATCTACAACAGAATTGTCGCGACCTTTTGGTGGACTTCTCGATGCACCAAGATGAATCTGGATTTACGAAGATGCATCTTGCATCTTCACCGTCGATTCTCGAAGCCACGCGATTTCTTTGCGGACCTTCTTGAATCCGATTGCTAACGATGCGACTGTGCAAGCATCGCTCTACAATCGACACAACGACCTTGACTATGTTTCCTTCATAACTTGACACTTGTATGTATATCTTTGATCATTTTGATACTTGTGATTGAAGTACACTTACCGATAAATCTAAATTGCTAAAGTGTCCCAAATTCTCAATCATGTTCTGCTTTGCAACTTCTACTTGTTCACCATTTAGGCTCCGTTCGACACAACAATGACGTAGCCATAAGTTAAAAATGGGGGCGATTTGGAAAACAAATTAAAAGGGGCAAGCTAACTATAAGGGTTTTGAATCGGAGCGACGTGGGTATACTCCTTAGAATGGGGGCTCAAATGGGGGCGACCTGGAGTTTAGGAGGACGGTCGCCATCTCGGCAAAAAGCTGTCCCCAGGCTGCTTGTATGGCGAACTTAGAAGTTGCCCCTATTGTCGCTCAACCATGTCTAAGACGCCCTCATTTTGAGAAAAATAGCCACGTCTTCCCCACTTTGGAAACTTATGGCCAGGTTGCCCCACTTTTGGTGCTATGGGAATTATGGCTAGGACACCTAGTGTGGATGAAACATTATCTGAGAAGATGTGTACAAGCTTCCTAGCGACACGGCCATTGACTGGGCGTCAATGCCCCGTTAGACAATGTAAACAGTCATATTTCATACACACGACGGCAAGGGTCTGGCTAGGAGACACAAGTCAGAGTGCCATAATACTTCAATAGCATTTGCAGAGAGAAATGGCGAATGACATGTCCATTGCATAAGTACCTGCCGAGGCGCACGATGGGTGTCCCACGCCGCAGCACAAGGTCTGTCCTAAAACCGGCCTAAAACCATTGTTTTGGTCGTAATTCAGCGTAGACATGTCAGAATGCTACGCTGTCTGAACCTAGACGTGAAGAATCACAAGCCGGACACTACAAATGGTCACATGCATGTATCTAGCATCAAACGGTGGACACACAATGCAAAACGATGCAAATTGGGCCCATGGCCAGTCCACCAATAAAGTCCTATGTGCTGTAGAAAAACAGCAGGGGGTCCCTGGGAGTGTCCAGAGCTCTGGGACGGTCTTCGGTCAGCTCCAATCTGGTAGTCCACCACCAGACAACACACCGGTACCACTATGGTCCGCATCAAGGATCTGCGCGGGCATGGACACGGCTGCGTGGTCATAGTAAAGTGTAGAGGTCGATAGGAACGTCACAAATCACAAAACTCCCCCATGACCCGATGGTACGCATGTTCATACACGTCCTGTAATGAAACAAGTACAACAAGTGTAGAAAGAGTCATGATACAAACACAGACACATCCCACACTCAACCACTCTCAGGCAAGGGGTGAAGCCCAACAGAATGAACGGCCACCAGAAACTTCCCATGTGCTATTGCCTTTGTCAAGAAGTCAGCACGCTACATGTCAATGCTAACCCATATGATAGAGATCACGTGTCACTCCACCAGATCATGCACAAAGTGATGCTAAACTGCAATGTGCTTTGTGGGAGCGTGAAAGATACCAGAGTTCTCCTCAATGGCAAGGGCACTTTAGTTATCGCAACGAAGCAAAATAGTGGGTAATGACTTACCCAAATCAAGGAACATGCGCTGCAACCATATATTCTCAGCAGCCCCTGCACCTAGAGCAACATAATCGGCCTCCGACGAGCTACGTGGAATGCAGTCCTGCTTCCCGCCTCACGAGGACACAGCGGTACCATCAAGTAGGAACACATAACCGGTGTGACTGCGTCCATGTGGACTCCAAGCCCAGTCGGTGTTGGTGTAGTCGTCAAGAACCACCGAACACTACCAGTGAAAGTAGAGTCCGAGGTACGGTGAGGAGACCACATACCACACCACTCACACAATCGTATGAAGGGCTCTAGCACGTGGAGCCTGCAAAAACTGTGCAAGGAGGTTGGCGGCGAAGGCGATGTCAGGGCATGTGGTATTGGTCAGGTACATCGAAGATCCGATGAGACAGAGGTACAAGGTCACATCCACTGTCTCCCCCAGCTGTGTGGGATTTTCCACCTTTAGGGCATCATGCCTATCAGGTGTGAGAGGCGTGGAGGCCGTGGGAACCGCGCCAAGGAGGTCATTGAAGTGCTCCACCATGACACGTGTGTATTGGGCCTAATGCAACAATAGCGTTTGCAGTCTGTAGTCTCGCACGCTCTCCATGCCAAGAAAGACTACTGTAGGATGAAGGTCCTTCATCCTATAGGCAGTCTAGAGGACCGCCTTGGCCTCCTTTACAGCCTCCATGGAAGGAGACGCGATGAGAAGGTCTTCCACATAGACCATGATGGCAGTGAACCGCTCAAGCGTCCGTTAGATCAAGAGAGAGGGATCTGCCTTACTCTGTACATATCTCGCATGAGTTAGGGTGTCTGTGATCTCCTGGTTCCAACACCGAGAAGAGTGCTTGAGGTCGTACAAGGATTTACGCAAGCGCCAGACCTTGTCACCAACCTCAAAGCCTGGTGGCTGAGCCACGTAAATCTCCTGATCCAAAGAGCCATAGAGGAACGCATTGTTTACATCCATCCGGTGCAGTTCCCAGTCATGATCAGCAACTACACCCAACAGAGTGCGAGCTGAGGTCATGTAGCCGACAGGGATAAAGGTGTCAGTGTAATCAATGCCCTCAATCTGAGTGTACCCCTTGATGACCAAGCGGGCCTTGTGGCATTCCAGTGAGCCATCCGGCCTACTTTCTTCCGAAAGACCCACTTGACGTGAATACCCTTCCTCCCAGGTGGAAGGGCGACTAGCGCGTAAACTCTGTGCTCTCGAATGACGCAAAGCTCATCCTCGTAGGCAATATGCTAGGTGTCAGTATCCTGTGATAAGAGAGCTTCCCTTAGTGTGCCCAGATCAGGCACCATAGAGGGAGAGCTTTGCGTGGCAAGTGCACACACCTCAGTGCTAGGTTTGACAACGACAAGGTCAGCTGCTACATGACAAGCGATATGAAACTTTCAAGTGACGAGATCGTGTCCTATAGGATACACTAGCTGGGCCTCAGTGTGCTCATTGCGAACATTCAGGTCTAGGGCCTTTGTCCCGGGATCACTACTCACGATTCTACGAGTGGAGTTTCTGGGTGCGGGACCTGACACTCGCTGGACTCTGGAGTCCAATGGTCGAAGACAACCGCAGGGCACACGTGAGTAACCTGGGCTTGAGGGGCTCACCTCAGGCATAGGGACAGGCACAACCAAAACTAGTGAAGGCTGAGGCAAAGGAGCAGGTGATGCCGTGCGAGGAGATGCATGTGTGGGAGACACAGGACTGGGTGTGACAGTAGGAGCAGGTAAGGTAGGACCATACACAGAGGCAGGAGTGCTGGCGGACACAGGTACAAGATCATGGGTGCCTGTGGGGTGCGAGGGAACAGGGGTAGAAGTCGGCTGTACTGGAGAGATCTCTGGGCCGACAAAGATGATTGCTAGATCATGAAGAGCAGGAGATCGAGAAGTGTAGGGGCCACGAATGGACACATCAGCCGGGCAAGAGGTGCTCGCATTCTCAGACTCCCCCATTCGTCGAGAAGCCTTTCACATAAGAATGTGTGTAACAGACAGTGACTTGTTTGAGGTTAGATCACGGTAGATGAGGGACTCAAAGAAAAGTGCGTCGAGGGACTCACTGATACGATGACGAGCGGAGTCCCAAAAACGCCAGGCCTTTCACCACGGTGAGATGCCTACGAAGGCACACAAGTGACCCCGGGGCAAGACCTTGGACCCCTGCTGGCCGTAGGTGTACTACACAGAAGCCAAGGATCCCTAGACACGAGCAAGACGCAGGTCAGCATGGTGGCCAAACCAAAGCTCGTACAGTGTAAGGTGGTCTGGGAGGGGACCGTACTGGATGTGATTCAATACCCACGTCATGTAGGTGAATCCTTTGAAGGCAAAGGACTCCAAGAGGCTGCACTCAGACCGCATAGCGCAAACCGCATCCTCCATGGTGCAGTTGCAGTGCTCAAAGACATCGTTCTGCTGAGGATTAGCACAAGCCGAAACCTGGTGAAAAGCCCCATGCTCGGCAAATGCCGAAAATTGCCGCCGCGATCCAAACTGAAAGTATGCACGGTATGGGGAGACTGACGCTCTGCCATCATTAGCCAGAGACAAACCGTGAGAGTGGCATCGCTTAGGATGTAAACCCACCGCATCCGGGTGAAGTCATAAGTCAGGGTTAGGACGTATCTGCCCCAATCGGACAGAGATTCGACAGGAAGAGGACTGTGAGGGTCCGAATGGACCAACTCAAAGGGCAAAGTGCACGAGAACGGGAGTCAGGGTAGGTACAACGATACATCTCACCCTGAGTGCAGAATAGACAGTCTTGGATGGCTTCTTGAAAGAAGCCGCATCAAGACCGAGTGTAGGCTATGTCTGAATGATTTTCCACACTGTGTCGGAACCCACATGACACAAGCGACGATGCAACAGTGGTTGATACTCAGTAGAGAAAATGCTAGAGACAAACACTCGTGTAGGAGGAGAGGAGGAGCAAGAAGGAGGAGGAGAAATATAAGAGACAAGATATAGATCATCCACAACAGAGGTATGAAGAACAACGGTACAAGTATCAATAGCTGTCAGAGTCACAGATTCTGCAGTGTGCTCCACAAAGAGTTCCATCACTGTGCAGGCAGACACAGAAAGCAAGATCAGCTCTAGGTCAGGCACAAAAAGCACCTCGGATAGATATAGGAGGCCAGATGCACCATCACAGCGCACAACTCCAACACTCTAGACGGGGAAAGAGTGACCAAAGCCTTTGCAAATGGAGCAAACACACGCAACAGGACCAAGAACAACAAAGTCACTATGATGACAGGTCATGTGATGAGTGGCACCAGAATCGATGATTGAAGTACCACCGGAATCACGACCGGAGGATGTCACTGTAAAACAGACAATGGAGAACTTGGCCTCAGGCAGGTACTGAGCAACAGGTGAGGAGGAACAACGAAGGGCACAGAGGTGCGACTCGTTAGGCCCATCGTCATCACATGCCAGCTGTGTCCCCTACAAATAGTCTGTGAACCACCCGGCTGTGGCAATACACTCGCACCTCCCAGAAAGTGAAGCAAGAGAAGATGATGGAGCTTGACAATGGTGTTGTCACCCCGGTCAGGGTCGCCACTGCTCGTCGGTGAGGAAGCGGGAACTGATGCAGTCATGGTCGCAGTGCGACCAAAGGCTTTACTGCTGGATGCCTGAAGACGTTGCGCATGTAAAGCCTGAAGACCGTGGGTGATCCGCGCCCAATCACGTGGCTTCTGGCACTTGGTATAGCTATGAGCGCCACCATAGTAGTAGCAGTGGATAGTGCGTCCATTGCTGCCGCCCGAGGACTGCTGCTGCTGGCCCAAACCACGCTTCTTCCTACTCATCTTCCCCTATGCAACGGCTGCGACACCCTATATGTGAGTCGGGGTAGCTGGGGTGGAAGGGGAAGAGGAGGGTGAACCAGAGGATAAAGAAGTGGTCTGCAAGAGGGGCGTCGGCGGTGACGCGATGACCGTTGCAGCAAGAGAACTCTCCTGCTGGGCCACGGCTGCCTCGCGAGCGGAAGTCACCTGGAGGAAAAGCTTATGTGCCGAAGGGAGAAGCTGAAGTCACGTGGAGGAGGGCTCAAGCACGGAGTTTCTATACCCCGAGAAGATGTCTGCTTACTCAAGAAGAACTCCGATCATGAGCGTGCGAAGCGTCCAAAGCGGTGTACCTCCTGAAGTCCCAAGGCGAGTGTAGATGTGCATGGCATACCACCAGTAATCGGCTGCGGGTTCAGTAGGTCCCTGAAAAAGGGAGTGAAAGGCACAAATGTGAGCCGCGTGGGTGGCATGCATCTCTGTAGCAAGCAGGAACAGTGCTAAGTCTCAGCCCGCACGTGGGTCAGCACCCGCGCCCATGCTGGCCTCTCCAAGTACTATGGGACCCGCCGGTCGAGGTGGTGTTTTTATCACCCTGATGGAATCAAACAACTTATTGTATTCTATGTAGAAAACCATGCAGGTTTGGTCCAAGAACCGGGTCATTCAGTGCAAGGATAAGAAAGATACGACCGGGCAAAGTTGGGTGATGCGCATCCGGAAAATGGACGGGAGTACCGGTTCGACCCGAACAAGGCGGAGCGACTTTCTCGCCCACTGCAGCCAAAGCACCCCTGGATGGATGCTTAGCCAATGAGTCAAGGTTCATTGGGATCCATGGGCATTTTGGGATGGCAGATGGAGCTGCATTTGCAAGCAAGGGCGCTTCGGGCTGCCGTGACCTCCGCTGGCGGTGCTGTCAGCGGCAGTCACGCGTGGAGTACTCAAACAAGCATAACTTAGCCGTTTCTTCACGGATTCAGGCGTTCTTTGGTGCGTTGGAAATCCTGCAAAGCGTACTACATGATGCATGTATTATTTGCATGATTGGACCTCGATGAAGGGCTTCAGAGTGCCGAGTAGTTTTCGGCTGCCTCATAGGGTTTGGTACATAAGGAAGCCTAGGGGTTGTTCTAGGATGCCAATCGTATCCAGAGACTCTGTACATTGTACTGTACTGATCTATCAAGACTAAGGATTCATTCCTAGCCCAACTCTCCTTGTTCTTCAAGCATCACCTTGCACATGTCCATTCGATCTTAAAGGTCTTCTTCATTGTACCTTGGTGCAAACGCCGCCGGGAGAGTCGAACGGCGCGAACCTCGGTCACTAGCAGCGGTCCTGCTGCTAAAAGAGGGTCGTGTGACATCTCAAGGGTTGGCCCACACACTAAGGGGTTGAGGGTGGGAGGTTTATCCCAAGGGCTCAGCGTGTGACAATCACGACGGGCGCCCCTCAGTTCACACCAAGGAAAGGGCAAAAGTCCACAAAAGTTTCGCACGGCAAGGCGTAAAGGAGTCCGCGCATCACCTGAGCTGCTGTCAGCACCGAAGCGCAGTCCGTAACCGGGTACAAACTATGATAGTAGGGTCATGCCCCCTCTGAAATGGCCCAGACCTGGAAGAGAGTCTCCCAAAAATCAAAGCTGTCATTGCTTGCATAGCGTGGAGGTGGTGTCTCGATGTCCTTGGGTTGCTACTCCATGCGGAGAGCAACCACAGGTTGGGAAGGACGAGGGGCAGGAAAGACGCCGAGATGAGGAAAGTCGCCGAGGTAGGGGTCAGGCAAGGATTGGATCTCTGGTAACCAGGAACCAGAAGCGTCTGAAGCTGGCGGAGATGCTCGTGAACCTCACGAATCTCTCTCTCTCGTGGCTGTCATCCTCCATGCAAGTTATGTCGGGGTCCTCATCCAAAGGATGGAAAACTGGCGGGTCCTGTCCAGCTGCTCTCCTCGGTGTAGATGCTGATTGTTGTGCAGAAGGTATGGCACCGCCGACTCCCCGGGATGTCTGCTATGGGGCCATGGACTAACCATGAATGAGATCAGTGAGCGCACGGATGGCATCAATCTGCTGCTGCTGATGACGACGAATCTCATCTTGCGGACTACGCAGGTCCGCAATGGCCTGTGAGCGTGGGCTCATGACCCCTGAGGAGGAGGAAGACGAATCTTGTGGTCCTTTGCCCTTGCAACCGGTTGGAGCCATGTCAACGCTCAGTATGCACCGGGACGTCAAACGGATCTGATTGCAGAATTGTCAGCATTTCTCCAAGATTTGCAACGCTGCTAAAAAATGATGTTTCAGCCATGAAAAAAGACAGTGTTGGTGCTGATGTCATCACTCACAATGATGACATCAGCATGAAGGCTGTCCAGATGAGGCAAAATTTGGAGCGATTATGCGCCAAAGGATGCTGAATGCAATGGAGGTGGTTTTGTGAAAAACAACCTTAAAAAAAGCCAAAAACGTCACCGTTTTCTTTTCATCCCAAAATCCAGAAAAAATCTACATCTGAGGTATTGATTCATTTCCTAGGGCCTGCTGGGCATGAAATGAGGCGGGAGTGGAAGCGATGGATAGGGTTTTGCAAGAGCTTTGTAATGAGCTCTTAGACGCCAAAAGTTGTGGTGAAATGGGGCAGTTGCATTCTCTCACGTCTGGGGAGGGTGGTATGTGCGACCTGAGTGAAGCTTCTGGGACCATTCACAGACTCCTTCTCAACATCTCATGCCTCAACAGCTGCTGGAAGTGGTTGGGAAACCCTTGGCTGCCCCATGGTGGTGGTGTGGTGATGGAGTTGCAAGGATTTCTCCGCTGCTGCAATCTGCTGCGGCGGGTCACCGTGGATTGGTGGGTCCTCCCAAGACCGTGGCTTTAACTGTGGCTCTCACTACGGCTACCACTGCTGCGTCTCTGCTGCCCAGCTCAGCGAGTGATGCCTCGTCGCTCTCATACCATGAGAAGATGCGTATGAAAGACAGCTTCCTAGCACTGCTGTCGCTGGCGCAGTAGTACAAGCTGGCCAGCTGACTCACTAGCACACACAGGTGGAGGTGAGAGCAGCAAGAGGTGGGCTAGGGACACAAGTACAAGTGTCAGAAGCTGCAAGATGTTGAATTGTGCAAAGAGAGAGATGAAAACTGAAGCCAGAACAGCCTAAATAGTGTCACAGCCCTAGTGGATGTGAACACACGCGGCGCACAAGGACGCTATTTTCAGGCATGACAATATAGTGGCAAAGATATTGTTTTGACCATAACTTCCTGCAGACACATCAAAACGACAAGCCGTTTGAACCAGAATGGCTGCATCGACAAAATGTACGTCCTATAGGCTGCACACCTATGTGCTATCCCACAGCATGAATACAAAAAGTACGAGAGTCTTCTGGGCGCCAATCTCTGCCGGCCGCCGGTCTTCTACCACTGTCGCCAATCTCAGGGATCTGCACATGAATGGACATGAGCTGAGGTGTCACCGTAAGCTGTGTACGATGCACAAAACAACACTCCCCCATGACCGGAGGGCGAAACACATCCATGCACATGCAGACACTGACACTATACAGAGTAGGAAACACACAGCTGCTGCATGTAGCAAGCACATCACACGCAAGGTGGCACATGAGGAATCAACTTGAAGCAAGGATGGGGCAGAGTCCCACGGAACGAGTGGCCGCATGAAACTTCGAACGACCCAGAGCCTTGGTCAGAAAGTCCATGCACTGCCTGTCAGTGCCCACATTTATGACTTGGATCTCACCACGATCAACCAGATCACGCACGAAGTGGTGCTTGACATTGATGTACTTTGTGTGCACATGGAACACACCTGAGTTCTTGGCGATGGCCTTCACGCTCATGTTGTCACACTGGAGAACCACAGGGGGAATTGACTGACGCAGTTCACGCAATAGACAAACGAGTCAAACACATTCCGCTACACCGACACCTAGAGCAGCATACTCTGCCTCAGCAGTGCTACGTGCGATGTAGCCCTGCTTCCTGCTTCACCAGGACAGGGCAGTGCCTCCAATGAGAAAGATGTAGCCGGTGCGGCTCTTGCCATCTAGACTCCACGCCCAGTCGCTGTTCGTGTACCCATCGAGCACAACGGATATCTTCTTGCGAAAGCACATGTCAAAGCGTGCGGTGGACAGGATGTAGTGCACACACCGGACTGCGGCCTCCAGTGTTCGCTGGCGTGGAGCCTGCAACAACTGGGCGAGCAGGTTGATAGTGAAGGCAATGTCGGCCCGTGTCGTGGAGGCCAAGTACATGAGCAAGCTGATGACTCGCACGTACAGGGTCACATCTACTGGCTCCCCCAGGTCAGCTGGGTCATCTACCTTCAGGGCGGCCCGCCCCTCAAGGGTCATGGGTGTGGAGGCCGTGCGGACGGCAGTGAGGAGGTCGACAAAGCGTTCTCCCACAATCTCTATGTAGCTTCCCTGATGGACGCGGAGTGTGCGGTAGACACGATCACGCACGATCTCCATCCCCAAAAAGACTGTGGCCTCACCGAGATCTTTCATCTTGTAGGCCGAGGTGAGAACGGCCTTGGCAGCGTTCACTGCTCCCAGGTCGGGTGAGGCGATGAGAAGATCTTCCACATAGACGAGGATGGCAGCGAGCGGTGCTAGGGACTGTGAGAGGAACGGGGATGGGTCTGCAGCACTCTCAACGTACCCAGCGCATCTCAGCGTGCTGGTAATCTCCTGATTCCAGCATTGAGGTGACTATTTCAAGCCGTACAAGGCCTTCTGCAGTCAATACACTCGATCGGTACCATCCTGAAAGCCGGGTGGCTGGACCATGGAGATCTCCTCCTCAAGGTCCCCGTTTAGGAACGCGTTGTTGTTTCCATCTGATGGAGTTCCTAGTCGTGCTGTGCCGTATGGCTTAGCAATGTGAGCGTGGTTGTCATCCGGCCAATAGGGGCAAAGGTCTCGGTGTAATCTATGCCCGGGACCTGAGAGAAGCCCTTTGCTGTCAAGCGCGCTTTCTAGCGCTTCATAGTGCCGTCTGGATTTAGCTTCTTGTGGAGAACCCACTTGGCCTTGATGGTCTTGCGGTTCTTTGGCAATTCCACCAGCTCAAAGACGCCGTGCTCTCGGATGGCATTGAGCTCTGCCTGGCAGGCAGTGCACCATTGCTCAGCGTCGGGGGCTGACAAGGCCTCAGGCAGACTGGTGGGGTCGGGAGACAGCACTGGTACACTACGTGTAGCCAAGGCGTACGCTGTAGAGGGAGGGTCAACCGTCACCATGGACTCAGTGGCATCACAAGCAAGACAGCGCTCATAGGCAAGTAGCGCTATACCAGTGGCACAGCCAGGGTGAACCTCAGCAAGGCAGCAAGCACTAAGGCCGAGGGCCTTCGTGCCTGGATCAATGCTGACGACGCTATGCGTAAGGCGTGGGCGGAGATGTCCACCGGGTGCCCGTGTGTAAGGGTCCGACGGGGCAGGAGCAGTGGGCGCTGATAACTCACATGCCCGTGTGGACTGCACGGCTGGTGCGCCACTCGAGGCTGGTGTTGTCTCAACTGCCGGGAACGGGCCCGCGGCAGACGTAGGCATGTCCGCGGCTGGAGGCAGGGACAGCTCAGAGTCAGACACGGACACGGACGTAGGATCTGGCAAAGACTCAGCTGTGGAAGTAGGCACAGGATCAGGCAAATCCTTAGACGTGGAGGTACACTCGGACGCAGACTCGGACACGGGTGAGAGCGGAGAGTCAAGGACAGAGGAGCGAGCCGCAGATGGGACGATGCTGGGAGTGCTAGTGGGCACAGCCTCTGGGGACAGCCGTTGGGGTGTCGGTGACGGAGTGACTGCACTGGACGGAGGCACTGTGCCAACCGTACCAGGGACCTCCCCCACACTACGGGGTCCGGCACACCCAGGGACATGAGCAGCACGCAGAGCATGGATGCGAGCAAGGTCGCGGAATGCGAGATGCTCAAAGAAGAGACCGTCACGGGATTCCACGATGCGGCGTTGTTCAGGATCCTCGAACCGCCAGGCTTTTGACCGCGGGGTGATGCCAAAAAAGGCGCAGATGCGGCCCCGCGGAGAGAGCTTGCTCCCCTGCTGCTCCGGTGTGAACAAGACGCAGGCAAGGGAGCCCTGGACATGAGCCAGGCACAAATCCGCGCGACGCCCGTACCATGGCTCGTAGGGCGTGCGGTGACCGGGGAGGGGGCCGTGGGGAATGCGGTTCCACACCAAGGTCATGTACGCCATGCCCTCAAAGGCAAAGGCCTTAGGCATGGCACTGTCAGTACGCATGGTGTGGACCACATCCTCCATGGTGCGGTTCTAGCGCTCTGAGAAACCGTTCTGCTGGGGGGTGGCGGGAGCGGAGAGGTTGTGAAAGACACCAAGCTCGGTGAAGGAACGGGCCATGTCACAGAGGTACTTGCCGCCACGGTCCAAGCGAAAGGTCTGAAGGCAGTGGGGAGACTGGCGCTTGGCCATAACCAGCCAAATGCATAATGCAATGGCGGCTTTGCTCTTCTGACGCAGACTATAGACCCAGCGCATGCGCGTGAAGTCATCTGTCAACGTCAGGGTATAGCGACCGTGGTCCTCCTGAAACTCGACAGGGAGCGGACCCATGAGGTCGGAGTGGACAAGCTCCAAGGGCCGACGAGCCCTGGAGACAGACGCAAGATAGGTGGACCAGTGCATTTTGCCTTTTTCACAGGCCAGGCAATCGGTCGTGGACGACACCTTGAAGGATGCGGCATCAAGACCGAGAGCAGGCTGAGTGCGGACCAGCCTATCGACATCCCCCAGGTGCACATGGCAGCGGCGTCAATGCAGGAGACGGTGGTGCTAGGGGGAAAGAGCACCCGCGACTAAAACACAAGTAGTGGGAGACGGAGGCAAGGGGGGTGCACTCGCACAGGTCCAGAGATGTGATACAGATCATCGACGACCGTCCCACTGAGGACGGTCTCCTCGGTGTCACACACAAAGATGCGAGCATCGGCAGCGATGTGCGTGACACCCAAGCCCATCTTGGTACAAGTACGGGCAGATAGCAGACTGAGTTCTAGATCAGGGACAAGGAGGACGTCGAAGATGTATACGGGACCAGCGGGCCCGGTGAACTACACAACCCCAACACCCTGGACATGGACCTCATGGCCAGCTGCAGTGCAAACAGAGCGAACAGCACCAACAGGATGCAGGACGACGAAGGCGTCACGGCAACACGTCGTGTGGTGGGTGGCGCCAGAGTCAACGGCCCAGGTGGCATCCGTAACATGCGTACAAGGGGCAATGTGGCACTCGGCGACGGAACAAGGTGCGGCAGCAGGACGCTCAGTGGGGGACACAACAAGGCGACCAGCGGAGCGCACATGAGCAGCATGCAGCCAAGACACATCATCAGGTCCGTCACGTGCACACGGCTGGGCATGGGGACCACCACAGGCATCATCACGTTATGACACAGGCAGTCCATAGGCAGTAGGACCCCTTGACTTAGTCAGCTCAATCATACCTCCCTGAAATGAGCATAGGGCGAGAAGTTGGTGCAGCTCGATGATTGTTCTTTTGCGTTCGGCGAGTGCCTGGTCGTGGGGATCCGCGAAGAAGCCTGCTGTGGCGGCGTACTCCTCTGGGACGGCTGTGGTAGTGGCGGCCGAGTGGGCAGTCGCACCGGACGTCTGGTGCATGCGCACATCGTGCGAATGTTACAGCCCACAGGCGACCTTGGCCCAGTCCGATGGGCGACTCGTCAGGCGAGTGCATTCGGGATAGCGATGATCACCTCCGCACTTGAAGTACACGAGCTTGCGGCCCGTCGTGCTGCCGGAGCCGCTACTGCCACTACTGCTGCTGCTTCCGCCGTCATTGCTGCTGCTCCCGCTACTGCTGCTGCGGCTGACACTGTTGGTGCTGGTGCCGCTCCTGGTCCCACCGCTAGAACCACCACGTCATGATTTGCGGCCCTTCTTCCCCTGAACTGGAGCCGCTGTAGCTGTAGATGGCAGGGAGGGGGATGCGACGGCAACTGCGGCTGAAGCGATGCTGCGGTGAGCGAGGTTTGCGGCGTCCATGCCGGCGACCTCCAGGAAGTGGAAGGTGGCCCAGCGCAGCAGGGTCCCATCGCTCGCCATGTCGCGAAGCAGAGTCTGGTCAGGAAGTTGTTGAAGACGCGCACATAGTCGGGGTGAATGCCGTAGAGGATGATCTGGAGTGTAGACAACTGCGCAGGGGCATCGTCTCCTCGCTCCTCATACAGCTGGATCGCCCGGCGCCAGTAGTGAGCTGCAGACTACTCAGCAGTCTGACAGAGGGAGGTGAACTCGGCAAGGCGCTGGGACGTCAGAGCCAGGGTGACACCCTCAAAAAGAGTGACGACCAATGCCCAAGCCTCGCGAGGGTTAGCTCCTGAGCCGGTCAGCGGATCACCAAGGAACCGATTGAAGTCTTTGGTGAAGTCTGGGATGGCCTTCATGAGACTGGAGGCGGCACGGACCGCCATCTACGTCTTGGCGTGGTCAGATGCCTGATATGGGGTAAGGTAGTAGGCGAGGACTCCCTCGCTCATGGCCCACATGCGAAAGCGTGGCTCCCACGCCTTGAAGCCGTTCCCAGTCCGGATGTTGCGGGAGGGCCGGTTTGGCCCTCCCTCCTCGTTGAAGTGAGGGGTGGTTGCGCACCACCCCTCACGTCAGCGAGGACTGGCCGACGGCCAGCACTTCACTGGCCGCCGGCCAGCTCACTGCCGGCCGGCTAGACGGCCGGCGGCCGGCAAAGCGACCGGCCGGCCACCAGCCGGCCAGCCGCCAGCCGCCGATCGCAGCCTAAGCCCGATCGGTGGCTGAGGGGCCACGAGGGCCTTGAGGGTGAGGCCTCGTGGCCTCGTGCCCTCGCCCCCCCTCGCCCTCCTTGCAAACAAGCAAGCGAGGACGAGAGATAGGGGGAGCGAGGGTGAGGACGAGAGGACTGGCGCAAAATCGCCAGCGTGCCTCACACGCGACCATTCCGTACCAGAATGGCAAAACGTAAATCGAAGTTCGTTTGCGACGAAATCTGACATAAAATAAACAAAATAACTCATGCAAAAACACGAGTTTGTGGTAAAAACCCCGGGTTTGGGTCCCAAAACTAGGGGTTTGGTTAAAAACGGAAATGGGCCTCCGTAGACTTGAGATATCCGAGTCTCCCTGCTCTGGGTTGTTGATGACGATTGCCCCTTAGTCCTACAAAGGGGGTAAACCCCTAACGCGGACTGAGAACGCCATTCTATGAACTCCGACGACGACTTTAGAGCAGGAGCTTGGGACTCGACCCGTTATAGTGGTATCAGAGCCAGACGACCCTCACGACAACCAATTCGACAGAAACGGCGGCTACGACATAGATGAAATGCCGTTGGCAGCTGCAAGCAGGAGCAAAAACTCCATAAGGGACTACGACTACCATCTACAGCTAACGGATTAAATTTCCGTTAAGTGCGTTGGAGAGCTGAAAAGAAGCTCTACTTGGGGGAGCTTCTTTCTTCCAGTCTCTCCTCACCTCGGGAGGACCTAAGGGATTTTTGTGGGACGGGGTGGAGAGTGCTCACTCCCAAACCACCAAGTTTTTCCCTTTTTCAAGGTTCCCTCCTTCCTTCTTCATCCAAAAAATTGGGACAACATTTTTTCTCAAGGCCAGAAGCTCTCACGACCTGAGAGCACCCAAAAAAGGAGGAAGGATAACACCTTCAAGACTTTGGGGGCTTCCTCAACGCTGCCGGCGCAAGGAAGAAAATCGTAAAGGGTGCAAGGCGCACAAAGACTCAAGAGGAGGCCAAGAAAGACAAGAAGACAAAGGAAGGACAAGAAGTAGGAAGAGGGAATGAAGGAGTTGCTAGGATTTACTAGAACTCCTTTGCAATTCTTTGCCTTTGTCTTATGAGCGACACTCACATTCGTTTTGTCATTCCCTTGCATTTCAATTTTCTGTTTTCCTAGGTACTAGTCTTTGCCAATCGCCGTGAGTCACGGCTTAGGAGGACTAGTTTCAAAACCCACGACCTTGTGCCGACGTGGCGGCCTAGGAACATAGAAAAATAATTTATAATTGCCTCACCGATCGTGAGAGCAAGGGGTTTGTGGGATGCGATTCCTCCTTAACGATGTGGAGTGATCCTCACAACGGTCTTCACATGCTAGTTGCACAGGCGACGAGATGGCAAGTACCGGACTGTCCAAGACCAACAAGGGCAAGGTGGTGACGGCCTCATCACGACCTCTTGGCGGACTCCAAATTTTGGGAGCCGCCACCGCAAGCACGGTTGCCAACCCAAAGGCAACTGTACCGCCAAAGGAAACCGTACCGCCAAAGGCAACCGTACCGCCAAAGGCAACCGATGCCAACCTCGGGGATACCGAGAAGCGTGCGGAGGCCGAAACGTTGCTCGACGAGCACGTCAGCGCGCGCGTGAGTGACCCCCACGAGACGGACAACGCGATGGAGGAGGATCGCCCGGAGGAGGATCCCGACAAAGAGCACGACGCCAACGATGGTGAAGGCGATGAGGATCGCGACCATCGCCATCGTCGTGTGGTGAACCCGAGCCGATTGCTCGAGAAGGGCAAGGCGCCCGCCGCATCACCTGAAGCTACCAACGGCAGCGAGACTGCCAAGAGCAGCAAGGAAACTGAATGCAGCCACACGGGGAGTTTCCGCTAGAACGAACCGCATGATGTCGCCGTGAAGGCGATTCGCGATGACCTTCATAGGCTCGCGCAGTTTGCTATTGAGGCGGCAGGCCAACTCAGGATCACCACCGACGGTGGAGATACGACGCCACTCGGAGGAATGGGGGCGGACCCCTCTTCCTACGATGCGGCCGCAATGGGGCAAGGCAGCGCCCACTTGAGCGCCGTCGCCAATGACAGTCTCCTCCGAAAGGTTGGACTCCTTGGAGGCGTGTACGCGAACCGTACCCTCCTACAGTGGGTAAGGATGCACGGACAATGCGAGGCCCTGGAGGCTATTGTCGATGCTCTGATGACATCAGAGCTCAAGTTCGTGTTTGCCAACCTACTGGCCCACGTTGGGCAAAGCATCACGGACCTCGATCGTTATCGCCAGCTACAGCGCCTGGCCGCCCATGAGGCAAGCCGCCGATGCAACGACCTGAACAAGGCGTTGCAGAGCGTGGCCCAGGTACGGATGCAACAGCAAGCGCAGCGTGCCGAAGCTGCGGATGTCACTGTCGGTGGCAGCGACGACTTGCCTACCTCGACAACTTCGGGGTTGGTCATGAATACGTCCTTCCTCCACAATGTGGAGATCTTCCAAAAGCGCGTGAAGCTGACCGACTGGCTGAACTGCATGGAGCACGTTCTACGTGTCCACAAGGCTCCACTCAGCCAATGGGACGACCTTGTCACGACGCGGCTTGAAGACAAACTCTTCAAGTATGTGGTCAAGGAGTGGAGTGCACAACAGCCGCACCTCGAGTGGCACCCCATGCCGTGGGAGGCCTTCTGCGCGATCATGCACAAGAAGTGAGGAGGCGTAGCGTGCCTTCCACAAGATCAAGGACTTCACGCAGCTTGGCAGCTCACTCGAATCCTACTTGAGCGAGTTTGCCGCGCTCGTGGAGGAAGCCAAAAGCTTCACCGAGTGCGATGGAACTCAGACCTTCAAGTACCCAGAATGCATGCTGCTCGAGTACTTGCGTGATGGTCTCGCCAGCGAGAAGCTGAAGGACAAGACCGCCACGACAGCCACTGGCCAAGCTTGGACAAGCTGGAGGGTGTTGCGTGACTACATGAGCGAAGTGTATTCGGTGAACCCGAAGTACTACTCTGATGCACGGCCGAACTCGCGTGCACCTCAACGCCCGGACATGCGCATGGACGCTACAGGGGCTGTTGGGTCAGCTGGACAACGAGGCGGGGCCAAGGGCAAGCAGCCTGCAAACATTCCAGCCAAGAAGGCTAGTGGATACAAGGGCCCCAACAACAAGCGCAGCCGCGAGAACAACGACATGCAGGCGGAGCGTGAGCTTCGCAACGCATCCTTCTGCGAAGGGCTCTGCCACAACTGCATGTAGCCGGGCTTCTTCAGGGCTCAGTGCCCTGAAGCTGCTGGTGGTGGAAAAGGGGCCGCGGCGTCAAATGCACCGATAACACCTCTTGGGGATGGTGCAGCAGGAGGCCGCGGACAAGGCCGTGGACAGGGTCGCGGTCGCGGCAATGGGCCCAGCCGTGGTAACGGACAAGGCCGTGGGGCGGATTTTCCCCACCCCTGAGTGACGTTAGTGGGGACCACTCAGGGGTAAAACTGGATCACAAGTGCGGGTTCATGTTTTCAGATGAGGATGTTAAACAAGTTGAGTTTTTGACGAGTTCAAATTTCTCTGTTGTTTTCTCTCCTCTTGTTGAACCGCATTCTACACTTGCTGACCGACATTGCCCACTAAACCTTGCATCTCCGGACGAGATGCATGATTGTACATGCTTAGTAGTGGCAACACCGACCACTGTGGAAGAGTTGTGTGACGCAGTGATTGAAACAAACGCCCTCAAAGCAATGAGTTCAATAAAGTTTGTAGTACCTTTAGTCGACGATTTCGACCCAGTCAAATTCAAAGACTAGAAGGTGCTGACCGAATTCGCACGTGCCCACAAGATGTGGACTCGAGTGGGTGAATCATGGGAGTTGCGACGCTTGTCATACAGATTATGTGTTTATCACAAACTCGGCTTGCCGTCGTCGAGTCTGTTCACTCGGAAGAGTGGAAGCAACATGAAAATGCAGTTCAAAGGACACCTAGCTGGTGCTCTCGTGAATGTTCTTGCTGACACTGGAGGAGATGATTCTTTTGTTAGCCTTGGATTTACCCGACAGGTTGGCCTGAAATACAAGCCATCGAATGGCGCAGTTGTTGTCGGTGACAACCGTACGGTACCCGTGATTGGTACTTGTAAAGCAAAATATTCATTCAAGGGTACACACAGAGTGTCACGTTAGAGGTACTCAACCTTCTTGACCCGTTTGACGTGATGTGATGCAATCCCTGACTCCATGACAACAAGACTCTAATGTGTTTTCAATCAAAGCGTTTGATCCTTCGAAAAGGACAACGCCGCTTTACGTTGATTCCGAGTACGGAATTATCACCGACCCGACTCAAAGTCCATGCCAGCTTGTCTACGATGCAGGTCAAGAGACATATTTGACAAGGTTGTCGATACTTCTTGGCTCAACTGCAGAATGTGGAGGACGACGTGAAGGAAGACACGCCAGAAGAGATCAGATCTCTATTGGCAGAGTTCTCGGATGTATTCCAAGACCCATCGGCTGGGCTTCCACCAGAAAGACACATGGGCCACACGATTCCGCTCCAGCCGGAATCGACTCCTCCGTTCAGACCCATGTATCGCCTTAGTCCAGCAGAAAGGCGAGAGGCCGAACGCCAAACCAAAGAGTACCTTGCGAAAGGGTGGATGGAGCCTAGTAACTCGCTGTACTGTGCACCAATCCTTTTTGTGAACAAAAAGGACGGTGGTTTACGCATGTGCGTGGATTACCGGGCGTTCAACAAGGTGACAGGTGAAAATCGATTCCTCTTACCGCAGCTTGAGGACCATTTTTGCCAACTCCAAGGCGCAAAAGTATCTTTGTCCTTGGATTTGTCTCAAGGGTACCATCAAATCCGCATAACAGAAGATGATGTACCCAAAACCGCGTTTCGAACGCACATGGGACAGTATCAGTTATGAGTGTTATGCTTTGCGCTTACAAATGCCCCGGCAACCTTCTAAGGAGAAATGAACCGAACGTTCGCCAAGCAACTCGGACAATTTGTCTTGGTTTACCAGGATGACATCCTGGTTTTCTCTAAATCAATGAAAGAGCACATAGAACATCTACGCTAAGTTCTCGCAATCCTTCGGGAACAGACGTTCCATGAAAAAATGAGCAAGTGCAAGTTTGCACAAGATGAGCTCGAATACCTTGGACACATCGTTGGCAAGGACGGCATCCGTGTCGACCCACGAAAAGGTCCAAGGCTTTGTAGACTGGCCACGTCCCAAAAATGTTGGGCAGATCCGGTCTTTCCTCGACCTTGCAAACTACTTTCGACGGTTTATGCAAGGGTATTTGACCCTGGTAGCACCCCTAACCAGGCTCACGTGAAACGACGTGCGTTGGGAATGGATATCTGATTGCGAGAACGCATTTCTTAAAGTCAAAGATCGTCTATCCACGGCGCCCGTCCTAGCTCTTCTGCATCCATCCAAACCATGGGAGGTTTGATGTGATGCGTCGGTAGTAGGACTTGGAGCCGTCCTCATGCAGAGCAGTCACCCAGTTGCGTATGAGAGCCGGAAGCTCATCCCTGTGGAAACGCGGTACACAACTGAGGATCAAGAGCTCCTTACAGTAGTACACGCTTTCAAGATGTGGCGTTGCTACCTCGAGGGTGCTGAAGGGGGTGTGACGGTCGTGACCGACCATAATCCATTGGTGTTTTTCCAAACGCAAGCAAACCTATGAAGACAACAGGCGCGTTGGAGCTGATTCTCGTTCACATGGGAATATCGGCCAGGACGCATCAATGTGGCCAATCCACTAAGGCGACAACTTGTGGAATTTAAAGCGGCCACCGAGGTCGGTGGGTATTTTATGACCATTGCAACAGCAACAGTACAATCACCAAATCCCCCTTCCCCTCTACGGCAACCACCACAAGAGATCATCCACTACAACGGTTTTGTAAACAGGATACAGATGAGATACTGTGTGGATTCTTGGTTTCAAGACTCTCAAAATCTGGACAAGTACGGCTTGGTGGAGGTCGCAAGAATCTTTTGGCACGGAGAACAAGTTGTTGTGCCAAACTCGGGAGACCTTCGAGCAAAGGTTATCTCCCAGTTCCACGACCCGCCGGTCGCAGGTCATGTGGGACCCCGAAAGACCGGACAGGAACTCTCGGACCACTATTGGTGGCCAAGATGTAGTGTCGATGTCCGTAAGTATTGCATGACATACGACCCATGTCTTCAGAATAGGGCTAGTAAGAAGAAGCCTGTTGGACTCCTCCAACAGCTTCCCATTCCAGGGACTCCATGGGAGTGCGTCAGCATGGACTTCATTACTGGTCTTTCGGATACGGCCCGTGGCCACGATGCAATACTAGTGGTGGTGGGTCTTTTGGTGAAGATGACACACTTCATTCCTACAACCACTGACGTGAACGCAGAGGAGACCGCTTGTCTCTTCTTTGAGGGTGTCGTAAAGTACCACGGCTTGCCGTTGTGCATTATCTCGGATCAATATGAAACATTTGCTAGTAAGTTTTGGCAAAGGATACAAGAGTACTTCAACAGTGAGTCCCAAATGTCGACAGCATTTCACCCTCAAACTGACGGACAAACAGAGCGCATGAATCGCACTCTGGAGCAGATGCTCCGCATGTACGTGGACCCAGCCATGCATGATTGGGACAAATTCCTAGCACCGCAAGAGTTTGCGGTGAACAACTCAGTGAACGAGTCCACACATTTGACACCGTTCGTGTTGAACAGTGGTCGGCATCCAGTGGTACCCTCTTCATTGGTGAAGAGTGGGAGTACAGGAGGGCAGGTTCCTTTTGCTCAAGCCTTTGCCGAGCGCATCGACTCCTTGGTACAGGAGGCAAAGGGTCACCTTCAAGCAGCTCGGCAGCGACAAAAGGCATATGTCGACAAAGGTCACCGGGAGGTCTCGTTTGACATTGGGGAAAAAGTGCTGCTTAGCACTAAAAACCATAGGCTGAAGTCACCAAGGGCAAGAAAACTTCTACCGAAGTGGATTGGGTTGTTTCCCATTGTGGCATGCATCGGGCCAGTGGCATATTGATTGCTACTTCCGCCGAGTATGAAGATTCATGACGTGTTTCATTTGAGCCTACTGGCTCCATACACAGCAGACGGAACCGTTCAGCCACTGCCAGCAATCCTTGTTGCCGACGGCCAATACAAGATCCTTCACCTACTCCAGCACCAAGAGCGTACTCTTCGGTCACGCGTTGTTAGGGAGTACCTCGTTCATTGGGCCGGTTGTGGACCTGAACATAATTCATGGGAGCCTGAATCTCGGTTGCCCACAGGGGTAGTCAAGGAGTACTAGAGCGAGCTTGCAGCTCGCACAGATCAACGCGTGGCAGGAGGTACCACCTAAACAAAAAAAAATGAACAACATTCCCACGGGGAAGCATTCATGGACAGCGACTATAGGAGGTTGGGGACGCCCAACATGGTTGTCGCACGGACTCTCCCGCCTAAAGGGGGGAGACCACTACCCGTACTGACCTACAAGCTGAAGCTTAGGTCCAAGTACCATGCACGTGTTCATGTCTAGCTGGTGATTGAAATAATCAATTTTCTTTCACAATGTTGATGACTCACTGACTGATAATCCTACTTGTTGTTCATGAACTAGGACGGTTCATAATAAGCGAGGAGGAATGTAGCGGGGGGGCCGGTTCGGCCCTCCCTCCTCGCTGAAGCGACGGGTGGTTGCGCACCACCCCTCGCGTCAGCGAGGACTAGCCGGCGGCCAGCACTTTGCTGGCCACCGGCCAGCTTGCTGCCGGTCGGCTAGACGGCCGGCGGCCGGCCAAGCGACCGGCCGGCCACCGGCCGGCCAGCCGCCAGCCGCCGATCGCGGCCTCAGTCCGATCGGCGGCTGAGGGGCCACGAGGGCCTTGAGGGTGAGGCCTTGTGGCCTCGTGCCCTCGCCCCCCCTCGCCCTCCTTGCAAACAAACAACCGAGGACGAGGGATAGGGGGAGCAAGGGTGAGAACGAGAGGACTGGCGCGAAATCGCCAGCGTGCCTCGCACACAAAGATTTCGCGCCGGAATGGCAAAACGTAAATCAAAGTTCGTTCACGACAAACTTCGACATAAAATAAATGAAATAACTCGTGCAAACACACGAGTTCGAGGTAAAAACTGCCAGTTTGGGTCCCAAAACTAGGAGTTTGGTTAAAAACGGAAATGGGCCTTTGGAGACTCGAAGTATTGGAGTCTCCCTGCTCTGGGTCGTTGATGACGATTGCCCCTCAGTCGTGCAAAGGGGGTAAACCCCTGACGCAGACTGAGAACGCCACTCTACGAACTCTGACGATGACTTCAGACCAGGAGCTAGAGACGCGACCCGTTACACCGGAAGACGGGTGGGTCCGACTCAAACCACTTGGGTGGCTTGACCGTCAGCAGAGCGACGGCTGAAGCCACTACAGGAACGGGCATAGGGTAGGCAACCCCCTTGTCCAGGCGAGCCCGCAGAGCAAGCTCCTCAAAGCTCAGAGGGTGGCGAGACGAGCCCAGGACAGCGTCGGCGTTGGAGCTCATGCCATGGAGGGCGGCACTGGCCTCACGTGCTCTACGGCATGTCTCCAGGCGAATAAGGCGTGCTCACAGCAGCTCCTCTTCACCCTCCTGGCCAGAGTCGGGAGCGAGGTGATCCTCGCTCAGGTCTGCTGACGGGTGCTGCTGTTGCTGCTAGGCCTGCTGCTGCTGAGGCAGTAGGCTCCTGATCAATTCTTGGAGCTCAGTGACCTGCTTTGTCAGAGTGCAACGACTCTGCGCCTGTAGGTTAGCCAACGCGCGCACTTGGCGCGCCAGTGTCGTCAGGCTCGGCGGCCGCTGCTGCTGTTGCTGTTGTAACGGCTGCTACTATTGCTGCAGAGGCTACTGCTACAGCTGATGCAACTGCCGCTGTGGTGATGATGGCGACGCCCGGCGTTGGCCGCTCACGGAGCTGCCATCGGTACCTGCGTCGGTGGTGGCGCTGGCGGGGGTTTGCTTCAGCATGACGACCGGTTGCTCCCCCTTTCCCCCCCTTCTTTTTGTTTTGTCGTGGAGAGGGCAGTGTGGAGCATTTTCGCGGATTACTGCCGCGGAGCGCTGCCACGGAACGCTGCCGTTAAATACCACCGCGGAATTCTATCGTGGAACACCTCTGTGAAAAACCTTCCGCGGAACACTTTCGCAGAACGCCACCGCGGTACACCGTGAAATTGCAGCAAAGCGGCTGCCGCAGTCGCGCTGATGCGGAACACGGTGGGGTGCCGCGATCTGCCGGGGCACCACCGGCGGTGCGTTCCACAACCACCGCGGAGCGGCCGCGTCTGGCAACCGCGGAATTGCCGCGGAACTGTCGTGGACTTGCCACCGCGGAGCGCCGGCGAGCAGCACCGGCGTGTTCCAGAACTGCCGAGGGGCTGCGGCGGCGGAAGGACGCGGATCTGCAAAGCACCGCAGATCTGCGGCACCGTCACCACGAGGTGACGTACTTGGAACGCCGCATACCACCACAGCACCGTAGATGCGTTCCGCTGCGGCCGCGCAGTGGTCGCGTCCGCCGCGGAGGCCTCGTCACCGCGGAGAACCGCAGATTTTGAGTAGAGCAGCTGCGAGGAACGACCGCGGAATGGCTACGGAGCTCCTGCTGTCGCAGAACGACTGCGGAATGGCTGTGGAGTTCTTAAAAAAACGGTCGGAGTGGTGGTGGGCCCTCCCAGGACCTCCCGCCAAGGCAGTGGGCACTGTTGCTGCTGCTACTCAAGGCAACGGCTGCGGTTGCTCACGGCTAGTGCGGTTGCTGCGTCTCTACTACGCAGCTATGCGAGCACTGGCTCACCGCTCTGATACCATGAAAGACAGCTTCCTAGCAGTGCTGTCGCTGGCGCGGTAGTACAAGCCGGCCAGCTCACTCACTAGCACACACAGGTGGATGTGAGAGCAACAAGTGGTTGGCTAGGGGCACAAGTACAAGTGTGAGAAGCTGCAAGATGTTGAATTGTGCAGAGAGAGATGACAACTGAAGCCAGAACAGCCTAAAGAGTGTCACAACCCTAGTGGATGTGCACACACGCGGCACACAAGGGCGCTATTCTCTAGCAGGAAAATACAGTGGCAAAAACACTATTTTGACCATAACTCCATGTAGACACGTCAGAACGGCGAGCTGTTTGAACCAAAACGGTCGCATCAAAGAAATCTACGTCCTGATAGTGCACACCTATGTACTGTCCCACAACACAAATACAAAAAGTACGAGAGTCTTCTGGGCGCCAGTCTCCGCCGGTCGCCGGTCTTCTGTAAGTGTCACCAGTCTCAGGGATCTGCACGTGAATGGACATGAGCCGAGGGGTCACCATAAGCTATGTATGACGCACACAACAAGAGCGTACAAGCTTCCTAGTGACACAGCCGCTGAATGGGCGTCAGTGCCCCGTCAAACGGTGACAACAGTCACAAGTAATACACACGACGGCAAGGGTCTGGATAGGAGACACAAGTGACAGTGTCATAATGCTCCAATAGAATTTGTAGAGAGAAATGACAAATGACACGTCCATGGCATAAGTACCTGCCGAGGCGCACGGCACGTGTTGCACGCGACAGGACAAGGTCTATCCTAAAACCGACCCAAAACCACTGTTTTGGCTGCAACTCAGTGTACACATGTCATAACGCTACGCTGTCTAAACCTACATGTGGAGAATAACAAGCTGGACGCTACAACTGGTCACATGCATGTATTCGGCATCAAATGGTGGACACATAATGCAAAAAGATGCAAATCAGGCCCGCGGCCAGTCCACCGATTAACTTCGACGTGTTGTAAGGAAACTACAAGAGGTCCCTGGCAGCGTCCAAAGTGTTGTGATGTTGTCAGTCATACACAGTTGTACAGTCGGTTGTGACCACTCGGCCGTGTCCATGCTCGTGCAGATCCTTGAGGCGGACCCAGCTGGAGACAGAGTTCCCTGAGGTGATGCTCCACCCGCTGGAGGCAGCCTGGCAGCCTACCCAGTGTACCAGAGGGCTCCCACAGCCCACGGACTACGTTTGGAGGTCTTCAGGATTTTCTCGGTGGACAGCCCTACCAGGCTGATTTACATGTTTGTTTTCTTACACTCTCCGGCTGTTCCCGGACGTAGGCGTGTGACCAGTCGTTGTGTCTGTCTTTTCGTTGTGCATCCGTAGGATCAGATGGCGCTCCGTTTGGACGCTTGTGCGCAGAATTATAGCCAAAACAGTGGTTTTGGACCGGTTCAGGTTTGACAGGCACCGCCGTGTGCGCCACCCGCCGTGAGCCACGGCGGCTATTTATGCTGTGGACCTGTCATTTGTTATTTCTCTCTGCATTTACTTCAGTTGAAGCTTGAGATACAAGTGCGCGTGTCTCTCCCTACCCTTGCTGTCCCTTGCATGACCTGTGTGTCAACCAGCCAGACCCGTGCTGTCAGGCTAGCAAGCAGAAAGGCTAGGAAGCTTCCTGGAATCTTCTCATGGTATCAGAGCAGGCGAGCCAGTGCTCGTCGTGCTGCGCAGCAGAGACGCAGCAGCTGCAGCAGNGAGCAGCAGCAGTGGCAGCAGCCCACAGCAGCAGCAGCAGGTCCTGGTTGGACCCATCACCACCCTGAGTCGCTTGAAGCGACAAGAGCACGCAGCGACGCATATGCCATCATCCTGATGCGTCAGAAACCGCAACGGCAGGTTCGTGCTGCAGCTGCAGCGTGACACAATGGCTTGAGGCCGTTGGAGCCCTTGCGCGCAGCAGCAGCCGGTCCGAGGCCGCCCGTGTGGCGACTTGGAGCCGCAAACAGGGCGAGCAACAGCACCATCAGTGAGCAACAGCAGCAGCGGCGGCCGTGGCCACTCAGGCTCCAGAGGCACCAGTACCTTTTGTAGGTGCTGACTCCAGCCGTGCAGCTTCCTGGAAGCCGCACGGACGTGGAGGAGCCGCAGACGCAAATCGCGTCAGCCGCCATCCTCTCTTCACCCGCCTGTGCCGGACTCAAATAGCCACCAAACGTTGCGCGCTATGGCTCGTTGGAAAGCTTAGATCTCAAGATTTCCATCGCGCCCTTCCTCGCCTCATTTGGAGCTCTGTAGCCTCCATCATTCACCGTTCCGCATCACTGATTTGAATTTTTCATTTTTTCGGCCTGAGCACAAAATCAGATCGTTTTGGCCTTTTCCCCATTCTTTGAAGACGAAAATTTCACCATTGTCTTCAGCATCCTCAGAAGCCTCTGTGTTCCAAATTTCGCTTCATTTGGACAACCTTCAATTTTTAGTGGTGAAAAGTTAAATATTTAAATTTTCAGCACTTAGCCGATTTTTTGGTCAGAAGGT